>WSFP011491033.1:0-14853 GCA_009831015.1 Picea engelmannii
ATGGCCTAAAGCCGACATAAATAAAATAACATTACTAATCTAAATTACAACTAATGGCCTAAGGCCGACATAAATAAAATAACATTACTAATCTAATATGCCCCAATTAAGTGGTAATGAGCCAATATTAGGGCTTAACAGAATGTCTCACGTGAAGATTTGGCCAAGAAATTGTGGGAAAAGTTGGAAAGCTCATACTAGTCGAAATATTTGTTAAATAGGTCGTTCCTTAGAAAGAAACTGCATCTTCTAAGGATGAGTGAGGACATTTCGATGCCTAATCATTTAAATGTGTTCAATGCCATAATAATCCAATTATATTTTGTGAATATTAAAATCATTGAGGAGAAGAAATGTATTATCCTATTATGTTCTTTTCTAAACTCCTGGGATAGCTTACTCATGGATATAGGGAGTAATTCAACCACATTAGTGCTAGAAGACGTGGTTGCATCTCTATTTTCAGAATAAATGAGAAGGAAGAACATGGAAGGATCGACCAAATATGCATTAGTGGTGAGAGGATGGTCGGTTAACAGAGATAAAGGCAAATTCTCCAGTAGAAAGTCTAATTCAAAGGGTAGATATAAATCATCGTTTCAGTCGACCAAAAAAAGATGTTGGAAATGTGGTAAATTTGGACATTGCAAAAGGGACTACAAGTCAAAGGAAACAGAAGCCAGTACATGATCCGATGAGAAGCTATTGACTGAGAAAAAGACGACTGCAGATAAGGAAGGTGATGTGTACCTAGCGTCGACCAGTACACAGTCGTATCAAGATGTAATTATGAATGAATAAATCAACAAGAGAGAAAGACGCTCAAGGAATGTTGGTTTTCCCATTTATGCTTCCAAGGTAAAATATCTATGTACTGTGTGTTTTCTTTGTCATTTACTTTCTAGAATAAATATTTCTTCCTCTCTTATACTAGGTTTAGCGTGAAAGTGTATCTAATTTCCTCACACTCTTCACAATTCCATCCATATCATCCCAAGACACCAATCGGGTCTCCTCCTGAATACAATCAGTCCATAGTCTATAAAAGTATGGTAACTTGTCTCGTGCACAAATACCCTGCACAAATTGTTCCCAAGACCTGGGAATACCTCTCAATGCTAAATTCACCAACTCATAATCCTTTACCTTATCACTGATGGCCACAAGTTGATCTTGGATATGTGTAATATTCATAAGATAGTTCACAATTGTGTCCTCACTAGACAATGGACATCCTGGCAACTTGAATTTGATGCTTCAAATGAAACTTCAAGCATGTATTCCCATTCTGGTATAGACCTACCAGAGAATCATACATCTCCTTGGCATATGTCTTCTCAACAATGTGAGGAATCAAGTGATTTTTCACGGATTCTAGCAACACTCATTTGGCCTTCACTTCCCTCTTCTTGTGGAATGTCAAATCTATTGGATCAGTCAGGCTAGGAACCACATCCTCAACATACTCTTTGATTTCATTATCTTCCTACAAGAGAACAACCCTATCCTTCCATGTCAGGAAGTTTGTTTCCCCTTCCAACCTGTCATCAAGATCCAATGTGTTCACCATATTGACCTGTTGTAAACAAAACAAGATATAAGCAACCAACTATAGCAGCTATGCATCTCAAGGAATATCTCATTCTCTTCAAATCAATTTTCACATGCAACTCTATGTGAATAATTTTTCAGATGTCAATATAGCTTTTTAGTGATCTAACAGTGAAGCCCTATCTGTTATCACTAAAAATATTTACACTAAAAATTATTGACTGAAATTATATGCACTAGAAACACATAAGATCATAGATGAATCTTCAGCACATATGAGACACGATATTTCTATTCTTATCAAATTCATAAATCTCGACAGAAAAAGAAAAAAAAATCCCTCCTAGACAATACAAATATCACCAAACCTGAGGATAGAACTCGTCCTCTCAGCTAATACAACTTCACCAAAATATGAGGATAATCGTGTTCTCCAATAATTATACAAATCAGAAGAAACCAAACCTCAACAATAATCCTGGAAATATATTTTTCCCACAAATATATTGCATACCACATGTATGACCTACTGACGTCACCTGTCATCATGTACGGACCTGCTATCTTCCCAGAAAACTATGTATGTGGTTCTCCTTACCACAACCCACGCATGTATGTGATTGTTCCCACTGCAACCAAATATGTATGCAATTGTTCTCACCACAACTCGTGTACATATGTGAATGTTCCCACTGCAACTCGCATACATGCAAAAAAACATGTATGAACACTTTTGTATGTTTCACTCCACTCGTACAGTTTCTTGCTTTTACAACTGCCTCTCTCTCCCACATGTGCAGTGTGTCTTTCCCTGCCAAGAATAGAAAATAGATATTTCTCAACCCCAGGATAGATTTTTCATCATGTAGAATTTCCCTTTGTTGAAAACACCAAGCCACCTAGCACAAGTGAAGACTCACTTATGCTAACTCCATCCTTGCACAATGATCAAATGTCACAATGACATCTCTCCTATATGTACAAGTCCAATGAGTGAGTTTAGGCACCCCTTATAAACTCAACAATTAATTAGAATGAGTGAGATATTTCTTTTGGAAGTTGTGGTTGTTCACTATTATTTAACTTGGTCTTAAACAAGACATTTTGGTATTTTTTTCTATAACTTTTTATCAAGAAAGGTTCAGAAAATAAAAGTTTTAGAAGTATAAGAAGTCATATCATAATAATTCATGACAAATTTTAGATTAATAAGGCTTAAAAGTTCATAGATATATCAAGTAAAAGGTCAACCATCCAGACACACTCCAAATTAGGGTTTGAAAGGTATACAACTTATAATTGTCATAACTTTTGATTGGAAGATATATTTCTGGTGATTCAAAATTTGTGATAAAGAGGAAAAATAAGAGAATTATTATTTTCTCACATGGAAAAGGGTTATACAATAAATAATACAGGTACTCATTTTTGTCCCTCGACCAAGTTTTGAGGAAACATTGGTCACGATTGACCACTTTTTGGACATCGACAGGATAGTCGAAGATGGAGCGCCCAGGCGGAGCTGAGATCGCGGGATCTTACTTGTTTTGTGGACCCAGCAAGGGGTTTATTAGGGTTTATGTAATGGGTTATGGGATGTCATCCCATGGGTTTAACCATTATTAGGTCTTTTTTTAAATGTATAAATATGTAAGGATGTAATGTAGAAGTAGTAGAAGGTTTTGTAAGTAGCGAAGTAGTAGTATCTAGCTAAGTGCAAGAGGCAAGTAGTTCTGAGTTGTTTTGTGCAACAGAACATGTATGTAAGGCTTTGTGCTTCATATGGGAGTTGGCTCTGTGCCTTGACCTAATTTTGGGAAGGTGGATCTAGTGCGCAGTGTGCAGATCACCTGTCTGGTGTGAAGCTTAGCTATGTGGGTTAGTGCACAGGAGAAAAATAATGTAAGAGATTGAAGACTAATAAAGAAGAAGAATTTTTTGGTGGGCGTAGCCCCACACTGGGGTGAACCACGTATATCACGTGTTGATGGTTTGCTTTGTGTTATGATATTTATGTTGTAGATCTTCTTAGTGCATTGATTATTATGAATGATAGATAGATCTATGAATACTTAGTGCTTTACCTATGTTGGAAGTGTTAGATCTAACTTATGTTTCTAAGTGCAAGGTGTATTATATTATTGTTACTGTGTCGATCTAAACTTAGGGTTTGATCTGCGATGTGAATAAATTGAATATATTAATTCATATGATCTTCTAAGTACTTTGTGAAGTGTTATAATCACAGATCGATGTCCCGGCTTGGTTATAGACACCTGAGTCCTATAACCCCCCCTGTCTCTACCTCAGGTGAGACTGCATCTGCTTCGCAGGTGTTGTCGAAAGGGCTGGTAGTTAGGGTTTTTTCGGTGCATTGTTGAAGAGTTGAACCTTGGGTCTAACCATGTGCCAACAAATGGTTCGAATGACATGTCAGAGCAGTGGCAGTCGAACACAGTGTTGCACGCCTACTATTAGCAGTTGAAGGTTGTTATTGAGTCATTCCCATTTATGACTTCGTGAACATTGCGCCAGTACAAACCATTAGCTATGTTCTGCGTAGATCGACACTTCATTTATATCACTGCACGCAGGGATGAGACCAAGGACAAATTACATTCCTACTATAAGCTGACCGATGAAGATATGGAGGAGATCACCAAGGAATGGTTGGCAGATTTCCTTGTACTGGTCGATGATGCATAACTCTATGATCCTGACATCATAGGAAGTCCCTTGGTCATTTGGGTCAAGCATGACGGACAAACTAGCATGAAGAAGAAGAAGAAAAAGGAGAAAATCCAAGACATAGAGACTGACGGGGAGGACAGCTCCTCAAAGGAAAGTGGGCCTGGCTTGCCCCCTGGAGGAGGAGGAGACAAAGTAAATCAGGAAGTAGGAGGGGAAGAAGGAGAAAATCAAGGAGAAGGTGAAGTTACACCACCGAAGGACCTCCCTACCGAGATAGAAACACAGAATAAGAGGAAGGGTTCTTCACAGAAACCCTTGGTAAGAAAGAAGACTCGCGCAAGTAAACCCAAGATGGAGGCTACCCTCACAGAAGATGATATAAGCCTAGTCTGTGGAGTGATGGAGGATGCTTCTGAGGAAATACTGCAGAGATATGGAGTGAAGCGGGACAAAATATATTGCAGGATAGAAAGGGAGTTGAGTGAAGTACAAGAAGTTATTCGTTTAGTCCGTGCAGTCCCTATTGCGCCTTCCTTGTCGGAGACTGCAGAGTTGGGGGATGAACCAGCCCAAATTTGAAGATTGGTAGATGCAACAGAGGCTTAGCTTCAGCGAGTCCAAGAAGAAAAGGAATAGGCTACAGAAGCCCTGAAGAAAGAGAAAGAGGAGATCTTGGAGCAACTGCGAGTTGCGCGGTACTATGTAACCACGTATGAAAACGAAAGAGATGAGTTCTGAGCGATACTCGAGGGAGACAAAGCATAGATACAAAAGAAAAAGGACCAGCTTCTCGCAAAGAAGACTGCAGTCAAGGAAGTGGTGAGAAAATCACTTCGCTCTGTGTCAGGCTCGTCATAGGAGGAACATGAGGTAGTTGAGGTCCAAGTGATGAAGCTCGATGAGGCCATCCAACAACTTCAAGCAAGGGTAACGGAGTTAGAGATTCAAGCAGTACCAAGCACTTCGCAGGAAGTATGCAATAAGAGGGAGGAAGTCGCTGAGAGCGTAGTGAAAAGGATCAGATTCTGTGCCTCATAATGAAATCCGCTAAGCGACAAAAGTGCACAGACCTATGGACGCCTCACAGAAGACCCGAAGCTTAGGAAGTTGGAAGCACAACTACAAGAGGTGCAGCAGCAGGTAATGAAAGTTCAAGCGCAGATGAAGTCACTCACTACGGTCGAGAGAATGAAGAGATCACAAGAACAGTGTGCGGCCCAGCAACAAATTACTGCCATCCAGGGCAGAGTCATGGAGGTCCACAGAGGCTACAACCGGTGCAGTTAGCTCGAGGCAGGCGAAGCGACAAGTTGAGGCAGCTCGAGCCAAGCTCAAGGCCTTCGAAGAAGCACTGCCCAGATTTGAGTGACTCAAGACGAGTCACATGTGAGTGTTGGGGGCCTGTTGGCCCTCAACCAAGTTTTGAGGAAACATTGGTCAGAATTGACCACTTTTTGGACATCGACAGGTTGGTCAAAGATGGAGCACCCAGGAGGAGTTGAGATCACAGGATCTCACTTGTTTTGTGGACCCAATGAGGGGTTTATTAGGGTTTATGTAATGGGTTATGGGATGTCGACCCATGGGTTTCCCATGATTAGGAATTTTTGTAAATGTATAAATATGTAAGGATGTAATGTAGAAGTAGTAGAAGGTTTTGTAAGTAGCGAAGTAGTAGTATCTAGCTAAGTGAAAGAGGCAAGTAGTTCTGAGTTGCTTTGTGCAACAAAACATGTACGTAAGGCTCTTTTCTTCATAGAGGAGTTGGCTCTGTGCCTTGACCTGATTCTTGAAAGGTGTATCTGGTGCACAGTGTGCATATCACCTGTCTGGTGCGAAGCTTGGCTATGTGGCTTAATGCACAGGAGAAGACGAATGTAAGAGATTGAACACTAATAAAGAAGAAGAATTGATTGGTGGATGTAGCCCCACACTGGGGTGAACCATGTATATCATGTGTTGATGGTTTTCTTTGTGTTATGATATTTATGATGTAGATATGCTTAGTGCATTGATTATTATGAATGATAGATAGATCTATGAATGCTTAGTGCTTTACCTATGTTGGAAGTGTTAGATCTAACTTATGTTGCTAAGTGAAAGGTGTATTTTGTTATTGTTATTGCGTCTATATAAACTTAGGGTTTGATCTTCGATGTCAATAAAGTGAATATATTAATGCGTATGATCTTCTAAGTACTTTGCGAAGTGTTATAATCACATATCGGTGTCCCAACTTGGTTATAGACACCTGAGTCCTGTAACCCCCCCTGCCTCTACCTCGGGTGAGACTGCATCTGCTTTGCAGGTGTTTCCGAAAGGGTCAGTATTTAGGGTTTTGTTGGTGCATTGTTGAAGCGTTGAACCCTGGGTCTGCCCCTATGCCAACAAATGGTTCGAATGACATGTCAAAGAAGTGGTAGTCGAACACAGTGTTTTACGCCTACTATCAACAGCTGAAGGTTGTTATTAATTTGTTCCCACGTATGACTCCGTAAACATTGCACCAGTACAGACCATTAGCTAATTTCCACGCAGAGCGACACTTCATTTATATCATTGTGTGTAGGGATCAGAGAAAGGAGCAATTATAGTCCTAATATAAGATGATCGACAAAGATATGGAGGATATCACCAAGGAATAGTCGACAAAGTTCCTTGTACCGGTCGATGATGGAGAACTCTTCGACCCTGACATCATATGAAGTCCCTTGGTCACCTGGGCCAAGCATGAGGGATAGACTAGAACGAAGAAGAAGAAGAAGAAGAAAAATGAGGAAGTCCAAGACATAGAGACTGACGAGGAGGACAGTGCCTCGGAGGAAAGTGGGTTTGGCTCACTTGCGGGAGGAGGAGGAAACGAAGTAAATCAGGAAGAAGGAGGGGAAGAAGGAGAAAAGCAAGGAGAAGGCGAAGTTACACCACCGAAGGAACCCCCTACCGAGATAGAAACACAAAAGAAGAGGAAGGGCTCTCCGCAAAAACCCTCTTCAACAAAGAAGACCCGCGCAAGTAAACCCCAGATGGAGGCCACCCTCACAAAAGATGATATAAGCCTAGTACGCAGAGTGATGGAGGATGATTATGAGGACATCCTACAGAGATACGGAGCGATGGAGGATGATTATGAGGACATCCTGTAGAGATACAGAGCGAAGCAGGATGAACTATATGGCAGGATAGAAAGGGAGTTGAGTGAAGTACAGGAAGTTATTCGTTCAGTCTGTGCAGTCCCTACTGCACCTTCCTTGTTGGAGACTGCAGAGTTGGGGGATGAACCAGCCCAACTTCGAAGATTGGCAGATGCAAGAGAATCTTGGCTTCAATGAGTCCAAGAAGAAAAGGAACAAGCTACAGAAACCCTGAATAAAGAGAAAGAGAAGATCTTGGAGAAACTGTGAGTTGCGCAGTACTGTATAACCGCGTATGAAAATGAAAGAGATAGGTTTTGAGCAATGCTCGAGGGAGACAAAGCACAGATACAAAAGGAAAAGGACCAGCTTCTCGCAGAGCATACTTTAGTCCAGGAAGTGGTGATAAAATCACTTCACTCTGTGCCAGGCTTGGCACAGGAGGAACATGAGGCAGTTGAGGTCCAAGTGATGAAGCTCAATGAGGCCATCTAGCAGCTTCAAGCAAGGGTAATGGAGTTAGAGCTTCAAGAAGTACCAAGCACTCTGCAGGAAGTACGCAATCAGAGGGAGGAAGCCGCTAAGAGCATATTGAAAAGGATCAGAGTCCTTGCCTTAGAATGCAAACAGCTAAGCAACAGAAGTGCGCAGACCTACGAACGCCTCACAGAATACCCAGAGATTAGGAAGTTGGAAGCACAATTACAGGAGGCGCAGCAACAGGAAATGGCAGTTCAAGCACAGATGAAGTCATTCACTATGGTCAAGAAAATGAAGAGATCACAATAACAACGCGCAACCCAGCAGCAGATTACTGCCATCCAGGGCAGAGTCATGGAGGTCACACAGAGGCTACAACCGATCTAGGAGGAAGCCTGTGCAGTGTTTGAATAGATTGAAGGACAAGGTTCACAGCTAGACCAAGTAGTTGTGACAATGGAACAACACATGGAAGGGCCTGTTACAGAGCAATTGATCCAGGAGTTTTCTGAGCAGGAGGCTCAAGTGAAGTGACAAGTTGAGGCAGCTCGAGCCAAGATCGAGGCCTTTGAAGTAGCACTACCCAGATCTAAGTGACTCAGGACGAGTCACAGGTGAGTGTTGGGGGCCTGTTGGCCCTCGACCAAGTTTTGAGGAAACATTGTTCAGGATTGACCACTTTTTGGACATCGACGGGTTGGTCGAAGATGGAGCACCCAGGCAGAGCTGAGATCACCGGATCTCACTTGTTTTGTGGACCCAGGAAGGGGTTTATTAGGTTTTATGTAATGGGTTATGGGATGTCGGCCCATGGTTTTACCCATGATTAGGCATGTTTGTAAATGTATAAATATGTAAGGATGCAATGTAGAATTAGTAGAAGGTTTTGTAAGTAGCGAAGTAGTAGTATCTAGCTAAGTGCAAGAGGCAAGTAGTTCTGAGTTGCTTTGTGCAACAAAATATGTATGTAAGGCTCTATGCTTCATAGAGGAGTTGGCTCTGTGCCTTGACCTGATTTTGGGAAGGTGGATCTAGTGCGCAGTGTGCATATCACCTGTTTGGTGTGAAGCTTGCTCTATGGCTTAGTGCACAGGAGAAAATGAATGTAAGAGATTGAAGACTAATAAATAAGAAGAAGTCATTGGTGGATGTAGCCCCACACTAGGGTGAACCAAGTATATCATGTGTTGATGGTTTTCTTTACATTATGATATTTATGTTGTAGATCTTCTTAGTGCATTGATTATTATGAATGATAAATAGATCTATGAATGCTTAGTGATTTACCTATGTTTGAAGTGTTAGATCTAACTTATGATTCTAAGTGCAAAGTGTATTTTGTTATTCTTACTGCACGGATCTAAACTTAGGGTTTGATCTACGATGTGAATAAAGTGAATATATTAATGCATATGATCTTATAATTACTTTTTGAAGTGTTATAATCACAGGTCGGTGTCCGAGCTTGGTTACAGACATCTGAGTCTTGTAACCCCCCTGCCTCTACCTTGGGTGAGACTACATCTGCTTCGCAGGTGTTGCTGAAAGGGTCAGTAATTAGGGTTTTTTGGTGCGTTGTTGAATCATTTAACCCTAGGTCTGCCCCTATGCCAACACTCCTCATAAAAAATCAAACATGGCTTCTGAAGAAAGTGAAGACATAGAAAATGGGATAACCCAATTAAAGAACCAAGTTGATGAAATGAGTGTTAGTGTGTTGAAACAAGTGGATTTATCACATTATTGGGAATACCTTAAAAAAGAAATGGATGAAAATCAAGAATATATGAAAAATAATATGGAAGAATTGAAAATTTCCATGTATGAGGTGTTCTTAAATAACCTATATGAGAGACTCCCTAAAGGAGATAACAAGATGAAAGGAAATCATGAAATTAATGAGAACAAGGTTGTTGAGATTCAATCACATACAGAGAGTATTTTTTCACATTTGGAGAAAACAAATATCAAATTTCAGAACCATGATCATTCATTACTCCAAGATCCACATCATTATGGATTCAAGTCAACACCAAGGAACTACTTCATTTTGAATATCGATAGGAGGAATTTTGATGGAAAATATCCTATAACATGGATATTCCATATGGATAAATACTTTGATCTACACCAAGTTTCAAGCTTACCAAAGGTACATATTGCATCCTTGTATTTAGAAAATGATCAATTTGTTTAGTATCAATGACTTTGTGAAAGAAAAAAAATTGTGTTGTCTCTTGGTCCATTTTTACAGATAAATTGATATCACGTTATGGGGATATTAAGAGAAATACATTATTTAGTCAATTTATAAATATATGGAAAAAATGTCCAATTACAAAACACATTCAACAATTCCAAAAGCTCAGTCTCACGAAAAATACATTCCTAAGGATAATTTGTTAGATCTCTTTATGGGCACTTTAAAGGAGAACATTCAGCATGAGGTGTATCTCTTTGGACCTAAATCCCTAGGGAAGTCTTTCAGTATGGCAAGGAAAGTGGAAAATAAAAATATGGCTACTACAAGGCTGACCACTAACAACTATAGATAGCACCATGGTCCCTCTCCTAACCTCACTCAACTAACAAGGTTAACACCTCAAAAAATGGATGAAAGAAGAGAAAAGGGACCAATATGTTTCAATTGTGACAACAAGTACAGTAAGGGGCATAAATGTGGTGAGAAGAAATTATTCTACATGGACTGTGAAGAGGAAGAATATCAAGAATTGGAACCATCGCAATATTTGGATCAAGAAGAGACTACTCCAACAATATCTTGTCATGCATTGGCCGACATCAGTACTCCACAAACCCTCAAGATAAAAAGATACATCAAAAAGAAAAATGCAACAATGTTGATTGATTCTAGTAATACCCATAACTTCATAAATTACAAATTAGCAAAAGATCTCAATTTCTTTGTATTTTCAGTACCAGAGTTTCAAGTAATGATTGAATATTGAGGTACCATAAATTTTTCAAAGAAGTTCCATAGTATTAAGCTCAATATGAGGGAGTATTTATTGGATAGTCCCATGATTGTCATCCAAATGAGTAGTGTTGATGTTGTATTAAGGGTCCAATGGTTACAATCATTGGGAATGGTGGCCCTTAATTTTCAATATCTTTTCATGAGATTTTCCTTAGAAGGAAAGGAAATTGAGCTTAGAGTTATCCAAGGGAAACCCTCTAAATTTTTAAGCTCTAATATCATGACAAAATTACTCAAAAAGGGACACCATGGTGTAATTGCACAATTGTGCTTACTATATGTTTAAACATTTATATCCTATGCTCTAGTGGATCTTCAAATAGTTATCAACAACCATTCCAAGGTATTTGGAGAGATGTCTAAGGGTATTCAACATGCTCAATATCATGACCATGTTATTCATTTGCAACCAAAAAGTGTACCACCTAACATGTATCCATATGCACAGAAGAGTGAGATGGAGCGTATGATCCAATAAATGTTAGAGGCGGGCATCATTCAACCTATCCAAAGTTCTTTGTCTTCACTAGTAGTGATGGTTATGAAGAAGGATGGTTCATGTTGTATGTATCCATATTATATAAAATTCAACAAAATGACCATCAAAGATAAGTTTCCTATTATTTTCATTGATGAATTATTAGATGAATTGCATGGAGCAAATTTATTTACTAAGTTGGAGCTTCCTTTGAGATGTCATCAAATTATAATGAGGCATGAGGACATTCCCAAAACAGACTTTAGAACACATGAAGTTCATTATGAGTTTTTGGTTATGTCATTTGGACGTATTAATGCACCATCAACATTTCAAATCTTGATGAAATCTATTTTCAAACCCTTCCTTAGAAAATTTATGTTAGGATTTTTTGATGAGATACTAGTCTACAACAAATCTTGGGAAGAGCATGTACAACATGTTGACATGGTATTACAACTTTTGGAAGAGCATAATATTTATGCAGATCCTTCCAATTGTTTATTTTGGGTTCAATGAGTGTGGTTGATATTGTATCTCATGAAGGTGTTAAAGTGGACCCTAACAAAATTAAAGCTACGAGGGAATGGCCAATTCTCAAAACCTTGAAGAAAATTAGAAGATTCTTAGGATTGACAGGATATTGCTACAAGTTTATCAAGAACTATGGTCAAATAGAGACACCTCTAACAACATTATCAAATAAGGAATCATTTTATTTAACTCAAGAAGCAACCAAATATTTAGAAAAACTTAAGGAGGTTATGTGTACAACTCATGTCCTAGACACACCTGACTTCACAAAAACATTTATTGTGGAGCGTGATGCCTCGGGCCATGGAACTAGTGCAATTTTAATGTAATAAGGAAGACCCATTTCCTTTGAAAGCAACCAACTTAAAGGAAAAAACTTACTCAAACCCATTTATGAAAAATAAATGTTTGTCATACTACATGCAGTTAATAAATGGAACCATTACCTAATAGGAAGACACTTCAAAGTAAAAATAGATCATGATATTTTGGTACTTCTTGGAAAAACAATTATCTTCATAGGAGCAAAAAAAATGGGTTAAAAGAGCTAGGTTATGGCTTTGAAATTATCTACAAGAAATTAAAACATAATATTGGGGTAGATGCACTTTCAAGGAAATAAGAAGAAATTGAGGGTTCACTATGTGTTATTTCTATTCTGCAATCTAATTCAGTGGAAGAAGCAAGGATAGAATAGAAGCAATGTCAAGAGGTATGCAATTTTATTCAAAAACTACAAGAGGACCCCAGTGCATTAAATAAATTTGTATGGAAGAATGATTTGATATGGTATCATGATATCATATATTTATGTAAGAATTCTCAACTCAAACAGAAGGTCCTTCTGGAACAACACACATCTCTTACAAGAGGACATTTAGGGTTCTTGAAAACTTACCACAAGATCAAGAAGTAGTTTTTCTAGGAATGTCTTAAAACCAATGTTTAATTTTTTTGGTTTGAATGTGTGTTCTTCCAACAGACTAAGGGAGAGACAATCAAGACACTAGGTCTCATACAACCATTAGATATACCAAATCAATGTTGGGAAGAAGTTTCAATGGATTTTATTACAAGTTTGTCAAAATTTGAAGGAAAGATTGTCATCATGGTAGTAGTGGATCGACTCACAAATTATGCCCATATTTGCTCTCTTTCTCATACTTTTAAATCAAGTAAAGTAGTCACAACATTCAAGGAAGTTGTTCAAAATCTACATGGAGTCCCCAAGATTATTGTAAGTGACAAATATCCAATTTTCACTGCAAATTTTTCGACTGAATTATTTTCTTGTTTGAGTACTCAATTGGCTCACAAATCATCTTACCATACTCAATCTGATGGGAAAACTGAGATTGTGAATAATATTTTAGAATGATATATGCATTTATTTGCATCTGATAAATAGACACAATGGGTCAAGTAGTTACCCTTGGAATAATGGTGGTACAACACATCCTTCCATACTTCATCAAAAATGTCCCCACTCATAGAAATTTATGGATATCATCCTTCATCCATCACATCACCCTTGAAAGGGACTACAAAGGTTTAGGCAGTGGAGGACCACATAGGGCACCAACAAGAGATTCTCAAACTATTGAAGGACAACTTGGTTATGGCACAAAATAGGAAGAAACAATAAGCAGATCATCATCACATTGAAATGGAATTTGAAGTGGGGGATTGAGTATTTTTTAGGCTACAACCATATAAACATATGTCCCTCAAACAATAAAAAAAGGACAATAAATTAGCACACAAATATTATGACCCTGCAATATACCAATTCTAGATCTACAAATATACTTCAGAAAAAAACCAAGAATAAAATAAATCCATTCATCGAAACATTGAACACAAGAATATAGAAAATCCTTGAGGTAGGGTAACACCATGTATTAATCCTTACAGAAGGATAAAAATCCCCAAGCAATACTTGTTTGTACATCAACAATATTCTTCACCATATCAAATACATTGCTTATATTTCCATATATAGCATTCCATATCTCCTAAGAACATTCTAAAGAAGGTATCTTCTAGAAACATCATTTATTATATCTAACTAGCCATTATTATATGTAACTACCATAGTGGGCCTTATTTAATACTATGGTGGACCCATTCCACCTTACATTGAATGGACTCCACTAAAAATACATTACTCCATTCTCATGGGTTACCTCCCATATTACTTCCATAGGTACATTACATTCCACCCCCATTAAGCATGTTTTTTCCTCGAAACATGAGAAGAGATCATACAATATGACCAGCTAAGAATTTTAGCCAACTGGTACTAAGTATGACCATCCATCCAGCCTAATGGAAGATGACCATGATGTCTAACTGTTGTCAGGCCACCCTGACCTGGATTTGCATCATTTTGACTTTTCCATGGATTTGTAGCTCGATCTTGGTGACATCCTGTATTTCTGGTAGGCCTCCATATACCTCTTGATTGGTTATCTTTTTGGTTCCCTATCGGTGCATAAGTGTGTTGATGTGTCTCTCCTTGCCTTGATGATTGTTGTTTTTCTATATTATGTGGATGGTGATATACAACAACTATAGGAATTATTTCCTTCATATTCAAATCGACAACCCCTTCAACTGTAGGAATTGGTTCATGTATCTACAAATATGGAACCCATTGTTCCTTGGAGTTAATGACCTCATGAGCTTCTTTATTATGTCATTCCTATGGTTTTACTTCATATTATTTTGTAGACTCTGCCTCTGATTCAACTTTGGAATCTACAACAACTTATGTTCTTGTTTTCATGGTCTCTTATGTCTTACTAAGAGACACATCCTGCAATGTGATTTTTTTTTCTTGTACCACAACTTCAAAAACTTATTTTGCACATTAATATTAATGGTACCCACTGATTCTATCCAAGGATATCCCAAAACAATATCCACTTCATCCATATCCATAGCATAAAAATATGAATGCAACACATATTTATCCATAGTAATATTCA
>ML883549.1:6274-21127 GCA_009831015.1 Picea engelmannii
ATCATAACATTGTTTCCATGCAGGTTGCTATCAGATGTTTGTTATGAAAACTGTATGACAGTAGATGAGGACTACTGTGTTGAATATGTTTCACTGTTCGCAACCATACGTTGCTGATCAAGTACTTGTGTGTTACTTGATGTCGTAGTGAACCACTGGATTGTAGTTATGTACTACTATGAATAGACACAATTGTGCTCTATCCTTGTTCTAATTGCTTTGAAGACTATCAACAGTTTATTGGAGATAATGATCATTCAGATGAATGATGAACAAAGATTTTCCAGACGGAAAACTGTTTAGAGCTTTTACTCCTCTTGTATCACTCTATGGTGAGAGTGACTTATCCAGCATCATGTCTAATTACTCAGATGAAGTATGGTTTCGAGAGATGATGCAGCTGATGGTGATGGTGATGCTCATGATCTAGTCATGAAATAGTCTAGATGACTATATTGATGCTACCGGGTAAATGGTATGTTTTGTGCTCAAGTCCATTACCTGTAAATACCTCTCTAGCTAGGAGGGAGTGTTAATATTATGGTAGCTGCGGGAGGTATTTACCTCCACGTGTGAACTTGACGAGAATAGAAGACTCCGGGAAGCAAGAGAAACCCTAATGAGTTGGCTAATAACTCTAGAAGCTTTGTCGGCTCAAGAAGATAATTTATATTAGGTCAGTAGCCTCCAAGAGAAGAAGTCAGCCAGAAATAATAATTATATACTGAACAGACACTTATCCAAAAGGAGAAGTCGACCCCAGCAAATCTGGTAGAGCCAGTATAAATACAGGGCACCAGTTCTCATTTGTAGCATCTCAGAATTGCAGTTCTGCAGTTTGGTGCACACTGCAGTTGCAGTCTTGTGCGCAGGTTTGGAGGAAGAGCTGGTGCAGCTGCAGCAGCAACAAGTTTTCAGTATTGGCTTGAATATCTCTTGGCTAGGGTTTGGGACTATCTGATAAGTCTTTTGTGTTGCGCTATTCTTGGAGAGAGGTGCGTTACCCTTTGTTTGGCTATCTAGCCTAGGGTTTGCTTCCGGAGGAATTCTCAGTCAAGGTTAAGGTGCTCGGAGGGAGGCTTCGGCCTATGGTTGGGTGACGAAGGTATCGTCAATGGTAAAACGAGCACACCATTTTCTATATTCTAACAGTCCCTAACAAATATACTAAGGCTTTGGAATGAGCTAAGTACAAAAATGAAATTTAGGAGTTTATTATTCTTTTAAACAATCAACCATAAACTGATAAAACATGAAGTAAACATTCACCACGATATATAATCAATAAGCATATACTTGCATCAAAAGGATACTGAGAAACTACTGCTAGATGTAAGTTTCATTTAAATTAAATAGATAACCAAATTGAAAAAATGAAGCCTGTGGCTTTGCTGAATGTGAGAATTGAGACCAGTGCCTTAAAGTGAATCGTGGGCAATGTAGTTTGCGTGTTTTATTAGGATAAATTGATGTTTAGTTAATGAAATGGTTTGGGCCTCCTTGGAGGTTAGCTCTTTGTTTGGAAACTTGCGGAGAGCTTTACTGAAACCCAATGGTCTCACCAGTAAAACTCACTCAAAGTGCTGGATGTCCAAAACGGGTGGGAAGCCAGGTCCCGAGAGGGCCCGCCTTACTTCACAGGTCACTTCAAGGCGTTTTCCCGTGCATTAAGTTAACTACTTTAGAGATTGTCCTAATTAAACTATCAACCACTGACCAACACAACGTGTATGAACTTACTTCCAACAGATCGAGACTAGCTCGCAACTGGAAGGGCCAAGAACCGCACTGTGAGATGAGAGAAATTTGTTTATTTTAAACAAGAAAATAAATAACTGAATTGAAATGTGAGACTAATTACTAATCCACACTGACCAGGCCTCTTGCGAGGAGCTGAGGGGATGGTTTATTTGCCAAATTGAAATTGCGGAAGATAAAGCTAATCTAGCAATTAGTGTTCAACTTTGCAAAAAGGGAAACAAACTAATCTAAACTGATTGCAGTGCTTTGTGATGGATTAAAGGGTTACTTTAGCTTACTTTAGTTATGAAAAATCAAATCTAAGCTAAAATTTGCAAAAAATTGACACCACCACCGAAAACACCGTTCCCCCAAGGGGAATGAAAAGCGAGAGCTTGTAGTCCCACTGATTTTATTAAAGATCTTGCACGAGACTTTATGGAAGTGACTTGTGACCATTCATTAGGGGGGTCACAAGTCTTTACAATGTTTTTACATAAGTTTATTGAGTAAAGGGGTGCTCCTGGGAATCCCGGATGCTCCTAATCTGCCCAAAATGGACAAAATTTCCTCCTGTCTGTTCGTCAACCTGCACAAACAGCGAACAAACAATAACAAAAGATGCCCAAGAACACTTTGGAAGTGTCTTGGGTTATTAGTAGCAATCTACAAAATTTTCTAAGTTGAATTCTATGAAATTCGGCAAAAGGGAACTAAGAAACTCAAACTAGAAAGTTAGTTTCCTTAGGGTCTTTTGTGGCTGTTCTAAAACAGAAAGTTTAGAGCACTTAGATGCTAGATTGAACAATGAAAACACTTGGAAAATTATTAGCCTTCAACCCTTTTTAAAAAAATTTAGAAAATTTTAGAGTAAACGGACTATCTTCCTATGCTAGATCTAGATTCTTAAGATAACAATTTTAAGAAAAGAAATCAGATCTAAGCTATCACTTGCATGCATGAAATAACTTATGATTTAGATAAATAAACTAGATCTAAACATGCTAGCATATATATATATAAAATAACCAATGAATTTTGCTTTTAAGAGAAGGAGAAAGAGAACAAGCTTGTGCTTGGAAATTGTTGGGCAATGGAGTTCTTCTTGATGAATTGTAGAGGGATCTTCTTCAAAGGACTTGGAAGAGAGGAAGAGTCAAGCTAGATCATCCACTTCTCCAAGTTAAGGCATCAATCACTTCGGTTGCTTACAAAGAGAGGGTTAGAATATGGTATCACCTACAAGAAGATCTTACAACACAATATGTTAAACCAAACAAATATTGCATCTAAAATCACTCAAGTACATAAATAGCAAGATAACTAATCAAACTAGCTTAGCAATCTTACCCTATTGAGTAATAGTACTCCTTTAAGGCCACATTAACCAAAATATAAAAGCAATAAGCAATAAAATGATATCACCTCATACACATAAGCATCCACACACTTGGCCAATCCACCAATTTGACCTCCAAAGTCTTCTTTTTATTCCAATATGAGAAAGAGTGTTTACAATAGCAATGATACACAAGCAATTTCTTCCAAGGCTCCAACTCTCTCACAAAGGGAAATAGTGCCTTGCTTTATACAATTTCCAATGAAGGAGGGCGCACCATGTGGAGAGGGAGGGTGCACCACTTGGAGGGTGAAGTAGTGCCAAGTGTGGGATGAGGGGCTGCCACCTCTCCCAATCATCTAATTTGTCAACACATGGAACAACCAAAGGGTGAGAGGGGCACCACCTCTCAAGATGTGAGCAATCTCCTCTTGGAGTGCGCCACCTCTCCCAAAGAAGGGCGCACCCTCTCTTGGAGAATCCACATAACTCACCCAATCTTTACTTGATTGATCCTTTATCCACATAGAAACTCATCTTTGACTGCCACATAGCCTTTTGAGGCTTTATTTTCTCAAAACATGTCCCCACATGTTTCCTTGATTTTTGCATATGCTGTTTTTTTTTGATTTTATTTTGACTTTGTGGGGTTTTGTGAGCAAAAATGACATTTAAGTGATTAAAATCACTAGTTTTGTTCAAATAAGTGGGTACTTAGGTAATATGGGTGCTCTAGGTCCAAAAATGAGCATCCCCATGGCATATTAAGTCCCCTAGTACCACTTTTTTAATACGTCTTTATTTTTTAATTAAAAATTGCCGAATTCTGGCAATTTTTTAATTAACTGAAAAAATTAAAAAAAATACTAAGGGGGACTTAGTACATTTCCATAAGACTCTAGGAGAATGTTTAGCATGGTAATATACATTAGAAACTAGGCTTAGATCCATGCTCAAGCCTAACCATGGGCATATACTCCAGCTCTGGAGGGATTGAGTGAAAAAACTCATAAATTATAAAATGCCTGAAAACGACAAAATATAATTAGTAAGTAAAAAAAATCACTCCAGAGTATAACTCACGCTTAGGACTTAAGGTGGCTAAGACCTTTTACAAGTTCATCATGCAACATCTCTTATTACAAATTTTTATGGAAATGTAAAAGAAAAGGGTGGTCTTTACAACCGGCTGAACTTCTGAACTCTGAATTTTGAACAACAATGTTCAAACTTTGGCGGCTCGCTGGAAGTCCATCGTAGTGCAACTTTGATGGATAACAGGGTACATTGCAGAGAATATGGGGTGTAATAGGGTGCTTTCTTGGCATTCTTTACTAGGTGCATTGGAGTTCTCTTGACAACTTGGGGGGCATCCTTCATGATGGCCAAATGGAGAGGTTCGCTTGTGTGGAGAGAATCCCACTTAGGAGAAGTAGAGCTGTGCATCTTGGAGGAGGGCATTAGGCCTTATATAACATGGGGTAGCTTGGATTCTTGTATGGAGGATTGGAGTTGGCTCGGGGATGCTTGGGTTGTGATAGTGTTCATGCAGGGGAAGTGGATCTAGAAGGGTACATGGCTTAGGAGTGATGGAGTTCATGTGGGCTTGTGACGAAGGGGTGTGGACACACCTTGTGTAGCTACATCATCTTGGAGCCCTTATTGTGTATGACATCACATTGGAGCTTGACATGTATGCCCTTGGAGTGGAGTGCTTCACTTGTGTGAGCCTACATGTGTTTATTGTAGGTTTCTTGTAAGGGCATTGGCCCACGTTGTATTGTGGGCCTTCTTTACCTCCCATATATATGGAGAAAGGGGAGGAGAGAGTCCTTCACATTCATTATTGTACTCATCATTCTTTTTCAGCTTGTGATTAGAGATGTGACTAAGGGGAGCACTCTAGTCATCTTCTCTCTTATATCTTCATTTGTACTTGATTTTTCTCTCTCTTGGAGTTGCTAGTATTTCTTGATCTTTTTGGAGCATCTTGAAGTCTAGGGTTAGGATTTTACCCCTTGGATAATTGAGATTAGGTTTTTGAGATGAAACCCTAGGGTTTATTTGGTGAAGAAGAAGAGAAGCATATGTCTTGCCTTGGAGGACTTGTTTTAGTGATTCATGTATGTTTGAGCTCCTTAGTTGAGGTATTTTTTTTTTGGTTTTTCCTAGCTAGGGTTTTGGAGAGCTAGTGGATTGTATTAGTAAAGTGGGTGTGCTCGTTTAACCATAGACAATATAGCAATATTGTCACCCAACCATAGGCACTAATGCCACCCCCGAGCACCTTGACCTTGACAGAGAGAAGAATTCCTGTAGCAAACCAATAGCCAACCAAGTCTAATGCACCATGCAAAGATAACCAAAACTGATCAGAGAGTCCAACCCAGAAAAATTGAAAATGCAGATTGCAGAACTGTGGCAGCAACTGCTCCCCAGACTTGCGCACTACTAAACTTCTGCAATGCACACAAGTGGATTTCTGCAATTCTGAGAGATCTGGTTCAAATGAAGACCGACGTCCTATATTTATACTGCTTTTGCAAGGCTGTCTGGGCTGACTTCTCTTTCTGGGTGCTAAATGCTTAATATATAATATTTTCTTTAGCCGTCTTCTCTTCTAGGGTTATATCCAAGTCTTTTCTTGCTTCCGAAATATTCTAATCTCGTCAAAGGTCACAAATGGAGGTTAATACCTCCCGTAGCTACCATAATATCAACACTCCCTCCTAGCTAGGGAGGTATAACAAGTAATGGTCTTGAGCAAAAACAAACCATTCAACCGGTAACATCATTATAGCCACACAGGCTATCTCATGATTGAATCACGAGCACCGTCATCATTATCCAATTGGATAGTCTTCATGATAATCAGTACAATGTCATCTTGATAGAACACAACTGTGTCTATCCATAGTAGTACATAACTACTATCCAGTGGTACACAACCACACCAAGTAGCACACGGCTACTTGATCAATGACACATAGTCACAACCAGTGGAACACATCCACCAAAGTAGCATACATCTACTGTCCAGAGACATACAGTCTCCATAGCAATCATATCATCTGATATCAACCTGCACATAAACAATATCATGATATAAACTGAGTCATATGGGCCACTCTTCCACTCACATCTTGTGAGATCTAGAAGAGCATCTGCCCTCAGAAAGTAAAGCATCAACCATGAGCTATCTGGACTATTCTTCTCAAGCATAGAAGAATAACTGTCCCGATTTCTGAGCCTGGACCATTCACCTAACTGGGCCATTCCTTCGACACTAAACAAAGTGCAACCTGGAGAGAATGAGTCTGCCCTAGGGAATGCCTGCCCCTGATTGCTTAACCTGGACCATTCACCTAATTGGGCCATTCCTCCGACACTAAAAAAAGTGCAACCTGGAGAGAATGAGTCTGCCCTAGGGAATGACTGTCTGGACCATTTCCTAAGGAAATGACTGTCCTGCACCAACCTCCAAAACGAACCATTCTTCGAAACTTCTCACAACTGTGAACTTTGAAAGAAGGACTGCCTGACGAGGCGAGCCATTCTTCTTGACCACTACTAAGAGTGATTGCCAAGAAGAAAGACTGTCCTAGACCATTCCCCCACACTGGCCACAAGGGGAATCAATGTGTATGGTACATCAACAATCTATCGAACCATTTTCATTACGAAAATGACCGTTCGATCTGGACCATTTTCTGAATTGGAAAATGCCTGTCCGTCAGAAATCTCAAACTACTTTACGAACTGGAAAGGAACTGCCCATCCTGGACCATTTTCCAAGCTGGAAAACGACTGTCCATAAATCAATGATATATCAGTGCTCCCTCCCAACCTGGAGAGCCATCTCTTCCCTTTAAGTTAAGGGAGTTATTTCCACGATCCCCAACTTGTCTCGTAAGTAAGCAAACTTTATTTTGGATAGAGGCTTTGTCAAGATATCTGATGTCTGCTCATCTGTGGGGATATACTGGAGCTTCACTTCTCCTTCCTGGACTTTATCCCGAATAAAGTAGTATTTGATCTCAATGTGTTTGGACCGTTCATAAAACACTGGGTGTTCTGATAGCCTTATACAACTCTGATTGTCATAGTATATTATGGTCTAATCTGGAACCTGATCAAATAATCCAGAAATCAACTTTCTCAACCATACTGCTTCTGTACATGCCTCACATGCTCCGATATATTCTGCTTATGCTGTGCTAAGTGCGACATACTTCTGTTTCCTGCCACCCCAAGATATCATAGCAGAGCCCAAGCTGAAACACATCCCTGGAGTACTCCTTCTGTCTTCTGCACTTCCTGACAATCTGAATATGTGAATCCATGAAGCTGTATATCACTGGATGTATATTTTAAACCATAGTTTAGTGTCCCACAAATATATCTTAGAAAATGCTTTGCATCTATCCAATGCTCATGTCTGGGTTCCACCTAGAACTGGCTTAGTGTGTTTACGACAAAGCGAATATCTAGTTGAGTATTTACTAAATACATCCATGACCCAATCAATTGCCGATATGGGGACGGGTCTACTGGATCATAATCTGAGTCTCTTACTTTTCTTATATCTGTGGTCATAGGAGTGTCCATGGATTTGCAATCCATCATTCCAAACTTCTGAAGAATCTTCACTGCATACTTTCCTTGTCCAAGGAATACTTCACCACGCTTCTGCCATACTTCTAGTCCCAAGTAATAATGCATGAGACCAAGATCTTTCATATCGAACTCAGAGGCTAGTTCCTTTTTACAATGGATGATGAGAGACTCTTCACCTGTCAAGAATAAATCATCGACATATAGCAGTAGAATCACAAGTGCATTGTTCACAACTTTGTAGTAAAGATTTGGATCTGCATGACTCTTGGAGAAACCAAGTCTTATTAAGTAGTTGTCTATTCTGGCATACCAAGCTCTTGGAGATTGCTTGAGTCCATATAAAGCTTTCTTTAGTCTGCAAACATGAGTGTCTCTGGAGTGTACTTCAACTCGTTGAGGTTGTTGAATGTATACTTCTTCTTTGATTGCTCCATTGAGGAAAACTGTTTTTACATCCATTTGATGTAAACTCCATCCCATGGAAGCAACACGAGACATAATGGCTCTAATAGAAGTATATCTGGCAATAGTAGCAAATGTCTTGTCATAGTCTTCTCCCTCCTTCTGGGAGAACCCTCTAGCTACAAACCTTGCTTTATATTTGTCCACACTTTCGTCTGCTACATGTTTTATCTTATAGACCCATTTTGAAGTTACTACTGATTTTTCTTTAGGTCTAGGCACAATTTCCCATACATCATTTTTCATGATGGGCTGGTGTTCTTCTGTCATGGCTTCTTTCCATTGTTTCTTTTGAGCTGCCTCTTTAAATGTGGTGGGTTCTTCGTTTAGAAGCTTTGTCATACATGCTGCATAGCTGGAGAATCTCTTGGGCTTTTTGTTTTTCTGAAGGTGCCACTTGGGGCTTTGAGTCTTTCTGCTTCTTGTAGGGTAGCTTCAAGCCAAGATGGACGTTTCTTGGTTTTGGGTACACAATGTCTGATTCAATAGTTTCACATGCTTGCATCGGATGATCAAGTTGTTCTATTGCTTCATTCTGGCTTTCTGGAAGACATCTGCTTTTGTCATTAAGGTCTTTATACTCTTCTTCTTCTATAGTTTCTTCTATGGATTTCTTGAAAGCCATCTTTTCATTGAAGGTTACGTCTCTGCTGACTTTAACCTTATGTTGTTCCAAGATATAGATTCTATAGGCCTTGGATGATTCACTGTATCCCACGAATATGCCCTTCTTTCCCGAGGGTTCTAATTTCTTCCTTTTATCCTTGGGGATGTGAAAGTAAACATGGCATCTAAAGATTCTTAAGTGTTCCACATTAGGTTTCTTTCCTGAGAAGGCTTCTTCTGGAGTCATATCCTTCAATATGCGGTGAGGACTTCTGTTCTGAACATATATTGCTGTCATGGCTGCTTCTCCCCACAGATACATAGATAAACATTGATCGTTCAATAGTGCCTTCATAGTTTCTTCAATAGATTTGTTCTTCCTTTCTACTACACCATTTTGTTGAGGATTATGAGGAACAACTAGCTCCCTCCTAACCCCTGCCGATTTGCAAAAGGCAACAAATTCCTTGGATGTATATTCTCCTCAATTATTTGTTCTCAAGGTCTTGATTTTCTTGTTTGTGAGGTTCTCTATCTCTGCTTTGAATTCTTGAAACTTGTTGAAAACTTCGTTCTTTGTCTTCAAGAGATATAACCAAGTCTTTCTTGAGTAATCATCTATGAAGATTACATAGTAAAGAGAACCTCTTAGAGATTTGACTAGCATCGGACCGCAAACATCTGAATGTATTAGATCTAGGATTTCCTTAGATCTATTATTGCTGCTTGAGAATGATTTCTTAACATTCTTACCAAGAGCACATCCTTCGCAAATTCCTTCATGTGTAGACTGTAGTTCTGGTATTCCTTCAACCATCTTTTTGAGGAAGGGTAATGCTTGATAGTTGATATGAGCATACCTTCTATGCCAAAGTTCATTGGGATTGACTTCATCATGTACAGGGGCTTCATCATTTCGTTCTAGTAGTCTGTATATTCTTCCTTCACGGGTTCCAATAACTCTAGCATTCTCTATGCTTGAGTCTCTAGGCCAAGATAATACTTTTCCATCTACAAAGGCTATTTTGTTTCCTTTGTCTTCTAGGCAAGATATGGATACAAGATTCTTTTCTAAACCAGGTACATATAAGACATTGCTCAAATGAACATTGTTACCTGTTTTCAATTTGACGGAGGCTTGACCAATTCCTTCGACTGGGTAAGTGTTTTTGTCTCCAAGTTCTACCTTGTATGGTGTCTTCTTTTCATTTAGATTGGAGAGTTTGGCTTGGTCTCCTGTCATATGCCTGGAAGCTCCATTGTCAATTATCCACATGTCATCTTCAAGAGTTCCCGTGAGCGCTGAGTAGTGTAGATGATTCGTCTTTTCATTCATGATTTTTGTTGACTGATAACTGGTCAAGCTTTGACCCAAAATCTCAATCTTGACGTTTTTGCCTTCTGAGACTGCCAAGAGGTGCGCTGGAGTAAGGTGCACTAAAACATCTTCTCCTTGAGTAAGGTATTCCATCATAAGGTGCTAGGCAAGAGTTTTAGGGTTTCAGCAACTGCACCTGCTAGTAACCCTAGCGACAGTGCTTCGGTAACTGCACCTGCTAGAAACCCTAGCGACAGTTCTTCAACGAGCTTGATAACCTTATGGCTTAGCTTCCTTCCAGTGGTTAGACTGAATAAAGGAGGTGGGGGCCCATAACCTGTTAGTAAAGTGGGTGTGCTCGTTTAACCATAGACAATATAGCAATATTGTCACCCAACCATAGGCACTAATGCCACCCCCAAGCACCTTGACCTTGACAGAGAGAAGAATTCTGGTAGAAAACCAATAGGCAACCAAGGCTAATGCACCAAGCAAAGATAAGAAAAACTGATCAGAGTGTCCAACCCAGAAAAACCGAAAATGCAGATTGCAGAACTGCGGCAGCAATTGCTCCCCAGATTTGCGCACTACTGGACTTCTGCAGTGCGTAGAAGTGGATTTCTGAAATTTTGAGAGATCTGGCTCAAATGAAGACTGACGTCCTATATTTATATTGCTTTTGCCAAGCTGTCTAGGCTGACTTCTCTTTCTGGGTGCTAAATGCTTAATATATAATATTTTCTTTAGCCGACTTCTCTTCTAGGGTTATATCCAAGTCTTTTCTTGGTTCCGGAATATTCTAATCTCGTCAAAGGTCACAAATGGAGGTTAATACTTCCCGCAGCTACCATAATATCAACAGATTGTGCTAGCCTTGTGATAAGGCTATGGTGTGTACCAGTACAACAACTTCATCTTATGCATTTGATGAAGTTTTCAGCTGTCCAATACTTGTGTAAATTGCATATTTTATTTTCAGCCATCTATGTTCTTCATGGTTTGTAATTTACAGCTAGATATGTCTTGCTGATTTGACATAAGTAATGGGCAATTATGTCAAGTGATTTAATATTGCAATTGAAGAAGATAAGGGCTGTTTTACTGCTCTGTTTACTGCTGTAAATAGAGTTATCAGATGTGGTTTATTCATGATAAGATTGCCCTTTAGGACTGGAACTTATCTGAACACTTTGGTATCTATTCTCCTTGGATTGCCTAGAAGTTTGGGTTGTCAAGGATTGAAATATTGTCCATCTCCACTGCTGTTTTGTATTGTGTTTCATAACAGCCCTAAGGCTGGAATTTGCAGGGTTAGGATCCAGGAAACCTCTAGGATAGAGGTGAAATTTCTGAATTGCATAGGTCAACTTTTCAGTTCCAAAATTTCAGCAAAGGTTCCCCAAATACATTCACAAGTGGATCATAGGCACTCATCATAGGAACTTGTATAATTTCATATAGTAAAGTTTTTTTTTTCTTCACTGATATGATTGTTTAATATATATATATATATATTTTCTCTAATTATAATTTTTGGTGTAGGTTTGTATTGGTTCTCACTTGATGACGCACTCCTTGTTGGGGTTGTGCTTTAATTAAAATACCTTGATAGGAGTGACAATACACACATACTACTTTTGTCAGTAAAGCTTTATTTTACTTCTAGAAAAAAGGATAAAATATACTAACTCTGGAAAAACATTTATATGAAGTATTTTGGACTTCTAAAAAATTAATTTGGTATTGCTCGAATTAATCAACTTCATAAATTATATCCATTTCTTCATATGCAATTGCCAGTGGCTATGTGAAGATTAGGAAGTTTGTTGTTGTGAAAAGTTTTATGCAAAACACAGTAGATGTGTAGGTATTTGCAACTCTTTAATATGTTTGCAGATATAATGAAGTGTAGTTTGCAAAGAGTTCCAAAATTGTTGAGACCGTGATTGTTTCGTGTTGTTTCTGCAGTGGAATTCGGAAGCAGCTTTTAGCAAGTTCGGCTGCAAAAAGGTTTATAGCATTTACCTTAATCAGTATCAGTATGGTGTACATGGAACACAAGAGAATATATGAGGTTTGCAGTTTGACTCTTCAGATTTTGTGCCAGATCTAAAAATATCTATTCTTCTATGAGAACTGTTTTAGGGTCATACATATTTTTACTGGAGTGTCAACATTTAGATCAAGTTTTTCCATTTCTGCAAATCTGATTTCCATGAATTTTTCAAAAGGGTAAATCTTTAGCAAAGACAAAACAGCGACAATCAGTGTTAGTTGCTGCATCTGAGTGGCTTTGGGCTAGAACTTTTGTGGCATTATTTTGGCCATTCCACTTGTTAGGGAAGAAGCTCGTTTACAGTAAGATTCGTTCAGTGCTTGGAATAACAAAGGTTAGGTTGCATTACCCATATTATATTTGATATTATTGATGTCATCCTATGCTAATAGATAGAACTAACAGGAGGCAAGATATGATTATATAATATATGTAGCCATAAACTATAGGCTTCTAGGAAATTAATCTAAAACAGAAAAAGCCATATATATTGCATATTTGAGAATTTTCCTATACTTTTACAGGCAAGCGTAAGTGGTGGAGGAAGCCTGCCATCCCATATTGACCGTTTTTTTGAGGTCAGTTTATGGCTTGGCTTATTTATTTTCTAACATAACTGCTAATGTGCTAGTTTGTTGCTTTCTAAATTTTGGCTAAACCTATGGCTTATTTCTCTTGCAGGCAATCGGCATAACCTTGCTCAATGGATATGGTCTGACAGAATCATCTCCAGTTATATGTGCTCGTCGAGCAGAGTGTAATGTATGGTTTAATTTATTACTAGAGCTCAGATATTGAAATTTTCATATTAAGATCTGTTTATCACTCAAATAGTGTGCTTCTTTGAAGTGTTTGATTTGTTTCGGAACTATTAATAATTTTGGATATCTAGTTTTGTTCATCTTTCTCTCTCTCACCTTGCTTTGAGGAACAAGATTTTATAGTGCTCTTTGTTGAGTTCAAATATCCCAGGAATAAAAAAGTGGAGAAACTGGAATCTTTGTACATACTCCACTACTTTCTACACCATTATGCATATTGTCCCTCATTACACTTAATTTTCCTCTGTCACTGGCCTGGCTTAAGTCTCCATCTTACCTTCTATATTAATAATGATCCTAACTGTGAAATACAAGTTTTAGTTCTGAGTCTTACGTTAAATTGAAATAGAATCTGGGTGCAATGTAATCACGGCATATCATTCACAAAGAGAGCATGTTAAGATAAAATCATCACAAGATTGCTTTAGTCACCAAGATGAGTAGTTTTTTTCTTGGAAATAGATCCCCGGGAAACACCAGGGCATTTCCCCCCATTCCCAGGATGGTACCTAGTGTAAAGCGGGTGACATAGACTTAGTGCACTTGACTCGGTGGGAATTGAACCGGTTACTTGTACAACACAGCAGATTTCCGGCAATGTCCTGGCAACAGTTGCACTAACTGATTGAGCTAATGCTTAGGGCTTGTTATCCACCAAGTTGCACTAGGATGGACTTGTAGTTGAGCCGCCAAAGACTGAACATTCATATGTTCAAAATCAGAGTTCAGAAGTCCAACCTGTCAAATATGACCATTTTTTCGCATTTCCATCCCCTATGGGGCATTGTAATAAGATGAAACTGGCATGATGATTTTGTAAAAGGCTTAGCCTCCTAAGACTTGATCATGAGTACATACTCTAGAGTGTTTTTTTACTTGTTAATTATTTCTTGCGTGAAATTCATTTTAGGCGAGTTATAATTTCTAAGTTTTTTCACTTACTACCTCCAAAGCTGGAGTGTGTATTGATGGTTAGGCCTTAGCTTGGAAAATTTAAGTCTAGTATCTAAATCAGTGTTACAAAAATCGTTTCGGCGAAAAAATTGCCAGGGTCTAGAAAACATCGTTTCGTAAAAATCGCCAAAACATCGGCAAACTTAAAAAAATACAAAAATATTCATTTTTTATTTTATTTTTGAAACAATTAAAGCAACGATAGCATCAAATAGACAAATTGCCACATGAATATGGAAAGAAAACTGATATATAAGATATATAAGATGTTTAGTGATACATCACACATAAAAAATGAATGATGTCCTGATTCCTGAGTCATAAAAAAATATAATAAATGTATCTCATGATCGTCATCATGACTCATGAGTCGTCTACAATGAAATCAAGTAAATAAACTATCGATTCCCTCTACCCCTTTTACGGGCAAAGGTAATCGCTGTAGAAACTACTTTTCCTCTAGCACTAGGAGTAGGTGCCCTTGAGGCATGTGTGCCTTGTACTTGTTGATGTTTGGACAACATCGGGAAGACATTCTCTAAAGATAATAATTAATAATATAATTATATTGATTATTATATATATTACATAATAAGGGATGCATCCTTTCATGGATGGTCACCTTATGTTCTCTATATATATGGAACACTCATCATTGTAATAAAATATCGATTATATCTTATATGATGTAAAAGCAACATGGTATCAGAGCAGGACTGGGCTGACTCCCTCACGGGAGGCCCAGGGAAAAGAAAAACCAACATTGCAAACAATGATCCAGACCAGGAACAGGAGCAAATTGGTCAAGGAAAACTCTATGGGCCTCCATATAGAGAGTTGGGCGATGGAACCAGAAAAACCCAATTGTCCTCCCCAGATGTTTCTGACAGAAGCACACATCGGAAGCAGAATTCTATCTCACCTAGCAAATTGTATTCTC
>WSFP011491036.1:0-14853 GCA_009831015.1 Picea engelmannii
TCTAGGTTTTATTTCCTATGGCTTTTATCTTTTACCAGCTGCTTTTACCCCCTGGGCCTTTAGCCCCTTCTTCCCACAAGACAAGATGTAACCCTGAAAGGTCATCCTAATGGCCAGATTAGGGGAATGGGATGGATGAGCGGGGTATAAGATGTAAAAGTGATAAGATGGTGGGAGCGGACGATGGCTCTGCAAATCCCCTTTGGTGGCTAACCAAGACCCATGAATATCAACTTGCTAGGCCACCCAATCAATTACCCCAACAATGGTCAAGTGGATTAGTGTAAGATCCAAGCAGTCATCAGAAATGAAAGGAACCTAATGCATATATAAGAAGGTTATAACAATCAAATATGACACATACCATGATACCTCGGACCAATTACCTCATGGAGCAAGAGTCCTCTCTGATGCAAGCCCAGGCCGGTGGTGATGGAAACTGCTACTGCTGATAGGATAAATCTGACGAAGAAGAAGAAAGATGGGCCCTCCAGGGCCATGCTCAAGTCAACCCTGCTCTCGGTACTCCATGTCTAGGACCATGTGGGCCTCGAGACATGATCTCCTAGTTATCCCTAGATATCGGGGATAACAGTGCCTATTGTAGAGTCTAGGAAATCCATCTCGGCTTCTTGTGCCTGTTGTAGAGTCACCAACTAGAAGAAGCTTAGTGCTTCGGATTCCAAGTTGGTGGATGCCACGAGATACCGTCAGTTGATTGGTTCCTTGATGTATCTGGTCAACACTAGACCAGATATCTATTTTGTTGTGAACACTCTCAAGCCAGTACATGGTGGAGCCTAGGAGTGTTCACTAGATAGGAGAAAAACATATTCTGAGGTACATTGTAGGATCAATGGATTATGGATTGAACTACGTCATAGGTGATGGGGTCAAGTTGATTGGCTACACAGACTCAGACTAGGCAGGATGTTCAGTTAACAGGAAGAGCACTTCAAGGAGTTGTTTCGGGCTGGGATCAGCAATTGTTTCCTAGTCCAGTCGGAAACAGAGGTCAGTGGCACTAAGTTCTGCTAAGGCAGAGTACATGGTAGCTTGTCAGGTCAGCTGTGAGGCCACTTGGCTTCGCAAGTTGTTGTTTGGCCTATTTGGTCATGAGTTGAGGCCTACAGTTATTCACTGCGATAATCAGAGTTGTATGAAACTCTTTGAGAATCCAGTGTTTCATGACAGGTTGAAACACATAGAGTCTAGAGATCAAATACCACTTCATTCGAGATTGGGTTTAGCGAAGGGCAATTCAACTTGAGTATATTATGACCGATGAGTAGATTGCAGACATTCTCAACCCTTGATCTTGGTTGGTCTAGATCTAATCTTGGCCATTGGTTTCATAAGTTAGCCTAAGGATGAGGCTAAAGGAGGGAAAGGGTTTCATTGTTCACTTGAGAGAGTTGAGTGAAGGAGAGGAGAAGAGAAAGAGATTTGGTAGAAGAGGGCACACCTTTGAGAAGGCAGGGCGCAAGCAAGGCTTGAGGGCGCACTTTGTGAGAAGGGGCGCATAGCTTGAGGAAGGGCACACTAGTGGTTGACGGCGCATAAGCTAAGTGAAGGGGCGGACCTTGAGAAGAGGGGGTACGAGCTTGTAGAGGGGCACTTCAACCAAAGAGGGCGCATCAAGCAAGTGAGAGGGTGCATCAAGCAAGTGAGAGGGCACAACAAGCATCTTGGGCGCATTCATCAAGCTAGCAGGCAAGCAGAAAAGGGGGCGCAAACTTCAAGAGGGGTGCAAATCCCAAGGAGGGAACAAATCCCAAGGGAACTCCAAAGCCAAGCTCAAGTGGAGTTGGTTATTGTATCAGGTTCCTTTGTGTTATTTCTTTGTTGCTAATTTTGCCCGAGATCTCCATAATAAAATTTCTTTCCTACTGGTATTCCCCATGGGGGGTTTTCCAGGGTCATGTTGACCAAAAATACATGTGTATATATCTTGTGGTTTGCTTATTTCCTTATCAGCATTTAGTGGAAAAGATATAGAGTATTTTATGTTTTAATGCATGTTGAAAGAGCTAACATTGGACAGCAAAACTATCCTAATTAACCCCTTCTACAAGAGGCATTAAAAGAGCATTAAATCAAAGCTTAAGGGCAGATTCAGTGGGCAGAAAAATCAGAACTGGTGGCTGTCCTAAAACAGCAAGAAAACAGTCCTGAAATACCTTGAAAATTGTGCCCAATAAGGTCAAGGACAGACCTGTTGGGCAGCTCTTAGGAACCTCAAAATTCTTCAAAGTTAGCCTTCACTACTTTTTTATTCACCCATTTGGTGAAGAATAATTCTCTTGGAAATAGATTAATCCTTATTCCTACATAAGGACCCCTTGGGCTAACCTATGATAGTATCTAATAATATATTATCATGTTAGATACCTGGCATAATCCCAAATTCAAAATATTTCATCTTGAAAACATTTGATGAGACTAAATTGGTAATATGTTCTTAAAGATACTCTCCATTATTTCCATGCATGATGATTCGTCCATCTATAATCATGCATGATGGAGTCAACTTTGTTAGATAATTAATGTTCTTTAGACTCATGTCATAGAATCACTTTTGTCACTCTATATATTTGTACAATCCTTGAGCAACAAATTTCTCTCCACTTTTGTTTTGAGTCTAACAAAGTACTTTTCGACATCTTTTGTTGTTTTATTCCAGATTTGAAGTTGTCCAATTGAGATCATATTTCTTCTGACATTGTTTTCCTTATTGTAATTCTAAGACAAGGGTGGTTATACGGTTTTATCATCACGCAAAGTTTTTTTCAATATGGAAGTTGTCTATAGTGTGCAAGTCCATGGGTTGATGTTTTAGAGTCCTTCCTCACTCTAGTATTGACATAGTAGATGATTTTAGTGTCATGCAACTTGAGGTTGTTCTCTATATGATGTCCTTGTAATTACAATTTATCTTATTAGAATGGCATATCCCTTTGATGGAATTTTGTTCTGCATTAATACTCTCTTTCATTTCCATGCGTATATGTGTTGGGTGCATGGGTCGTGAATGATCCCAGATAAATAAGGATTGTGGAGGTGGCTTATGAGACATTAAATACACCAAAAGCTTTGTGGATCTAAAAGCTAGCTAAGGGGTGCAAGCCCTAGGTTGATGTGATAACATTCTCCCTCACTCTAGAACTAATATTGCTAGTGGTTTCAATGACATGCCTTGTGAGATCTTTCTGGATTTTGGTTGTTATATATGTAATGTCCTTGCAATTACAAATTGTCTTATTACAATGGCATAGCCCTGTGATGGGATTTTGTTCCACATTAATACTCTCCTTCCTCACCACATGTATGTGTGTGTTGTATATATTCCCACATGGTTAATAATGGTGAGACAAAAGTGATTTGTGAGCATTCACCAAAAGCTTTGCTAATTAGGAACCTAGCTTTGAGTGGCAAGTCCTTGAATTGATGTGATAACATCCTCCCTCACTCTGGTAATAACATCTTCGATGATCTTGGATGGTTAGGAACCTAGCTTTGAGTGGCAAGTCCTTGAGTTGATGTGATAACATCCTCCCTCACTCTGGTAATAACATCTTCGATGGTTAGGAACCTAGCTTTGAGTGGCAAGTCCTTGAGTTGATGTGATAACATCCTCCCTTACTCTGGTAATAACATCTTCGATGGTTTCAGTGTCATGTCTCATGGTCCTTCTCTAGCTTGCAGTTGTTATTTAAGTGATGTCATTGTAATTACAAGATATCTTACCACAATGGAATATCCGTATGATATTTTTCCATTCTAGGTTAATACTCTCCTTCCTTGGCATGTGTTTGTGTGTTATGAATAATCCCATGTGGATAATTATTGAGGTGACCATTCATATTGCCATAAGTGGACCGATACGATCTATGCAAATGTTTTTCAAACATGAAATTAATTTATTAAGCATCAGATGCTAGGCTCTAGCATTAACCAGTTTAATGAGCAGTAAAATTGATCTAATAATGTCCAGTGTCATGGCGTGTTACCGTTGAACCTCCCCAGGGCCCACACTAGGTGTGGCTTCCTACTTGTGCAGAAACTAAGACCAGTTGAAGAAGGTTTTCTTGAGCCCATTACTAGATTCAGATTGAATACTGTAAGAACTATGTAACAGCATCTTCTTTGAAATGCAGCTGATATTCCATTACCAAACAATACAGAGTACATCAAAAAGTAGCCATCATGGAGCCAAAGCATGACCATACAGGTTCCCACTCCCTACATAGGCAAGGAGAGCTAGCATGTCAGCTTTGGCTCCAATTCCAAGAGAATCTACATCTCTCCTTAAAATGTCAAACTTGGCTGGGACCTGTGTAGCCAACTCTGATATAAAAGTTACGACAACTCCTAAATGGATGTAAGGGTGCGTTTTTATAGCTAAATAGTCTCAGTCAATTCTTAGAAACAGCCAGCAAGCTAATTTAAGGCATTTATACAAACATTGTGTAATTTAATCGCAAAAGCTACAAAAATGAATCCTTGAGAGAAAAAATGAGCTGCATTATGCATACATAGTTACAGTACTGTACTCATTATTGTGCTATCATTAGGGACCACTTCTCACAGTCCATAATATGCAAATTACAGCTAATAACAATGAAATGATTCGCCTGGTGCGCTATTTCAGAACTTTATTTATAGACAAACTAGGAATTCAGGGAAGCAGCCGTTGCAGTGCACCCAAAACCCTATATTCAAATTAATGGTAATTATAACAAATTTCAAGAGTTAGAGAATATGGGCTTCTTACCATCGAAGTTCTGTGTGGTTACAGGAGTTACTGCAGGCTGAAACGGCCAATTCGGAGCAAAATTTGGTTTGTTTGAAACCTCGGAACTCATCGTATCGTCTCTGTATTTGCACTTGAGAGTCCACGAATCATCCGAGTGCTTTCTACCCCAAATGAAGCAAAGGAAAAAGTATCTAATAAAAAGTGCTTTATGGATTCGGAAGAAATACATTTCTTTGGCACGTATTTGTGTTGGTTTTTTAAATAATATTTAAAATTCATTTATTGCATTCCATGCCACCACTAGGTGCAATTACAAACCTATAACAGTCGATAAAACGCACTTGTTACTATTTATTGCATTCCATGCCACCACCATGTCCAATTACAAACCTATAATAGTTGATAAAACGCACTTGTTACTCAACGGTCCCTTTGCCCGAGGATTGAGAAATTGGGTTTAAAGAGGATTACCCATTTGCCCCAAGGTTTTTGGAATTGGGTTTAAAGAGGGTTAAACCTTTGCCCACAGGTTTTGGAAGGGGGTTTAACTAAGGATTGCAAAGCTCAATTCTCCATGTGGCCTAAAGGAGATTTTAGCTCTTTGTCTCATATTGTTTGTGGCTCATAGTACAAGGATTCATCACATGAATTTTTACACAGAAAGAACCACTAATTCATGTTAGTGAGGGTGAGGGTGGCATTGTGTGCACTATTTTTAACAATTTCAATTATATTAAAGATCAAATTATAAGTTAATTTGGAGAAATGTGAATGCTAAATAATGTCAGACTTGAAAGAATCCCAAGAGGACATGCCTAAGTTTATTGGTTTGAGAGTTAACGTATGTTGTATCTCTCGCCTTAGCAATGTCTCAAACTTGAAATTTCATTTAAATTGAGTATGGCGACCACGAAAGTCTTCCTATCTAAAATATAATTTGATTATGTTGGGGAAACTTGAGTTGTGCAATGATTTGAGGTGTTATTAGAGATAAAAAGGGTGAACCTCTAACTCTCTTTGCACAAAACATAAGACCCCAGTACTAAAAATCTTAACTCTTCAAAATGGATTATAGTTAGCCCAAAGAATGAGTTTTACACTCTAAATTGAAGGAAATTTGGTATACAAAAATTTAGTCAACACCTTCAATATCAAGGTCATGGAAATGCACCTATTAGTTTATTAATTATTTTTTGGAGCATCTCTTAAATGCTTGGAAATTCAATAGATTTATGAATAAAACACATTGAATGTCTAGAAACAAAATTGTTGATGTGCAATCAAACCTTGGAGTAGATTTGGGATGGGTGCGCATAAAATTTGGCTCAAAACAACAACTTTGCAATATCATCGCTTCTCACAACAATTGCATTATTTATCATATGGGGTCATTTGAATTCCAAAGCTTTCAATTTTACCTCATAGACGCAACTCAATAAAGAATACCATCATATCACCTATTTTTTCTTGGATATCAATAACATGTGAACAACAAATAGACATGGATGAACTAGTAATAGCATAATACAATTTTTTTATGCCCAATGGAAATCTTATATGCTCATCTACTTTCTCTACCAAGATAACTATATTATTTAAGATATCCATTATGTAATAGTTTGTAAAAAACACATAAGAACATACTTACAACTATTAAAGTTAGTATTGAGCACATGCTATGTATAAAGGTATTGATAGTTAGGATAAAGGAATTGGTATTTTGGGATCTCATAACAAAATTAACACAAAAAAACAAAGGTCATGCATACACGTGTGTGCGTAGCTATATCTTAACCTCAAATCTGATGAGTAAGATATTACCATCCACTAAAACTAACTTTGGTTTATGAGACCTTAAAAAACACACCCACACACAAACAAAAAAATCATAGCTCTATCTTAACCTCAAATATGAAAATGATGATGATGATTATCATCCATTGAGACCAACTTTGGTCTATCAAACCTTAAGAAAAAATGGAAAGAGATTAACTGGTTTGCTTTAGAATTTTATTTATATGCTTGAAAATATTGGAGAGAAGATTTCATAAATCTCCATAGTTTTGACAAGTGAAGAGTTTACGAAGGTTAGTATTATTACAAATATTTTGAAATTGAGATATAATGTGGGCATACATAGGATATTCTAAAAGAAAGTGATTTTCATTCTCCACCTTCTTAGTATCACAAAGATGACCAATCTTTTCATCTTGGGGTGTTTTAGGAAGTGTCCAACTCCCCATTTCACTATGGAGCTTGTGAGAGTTCATTCTTATTTTAGCAATATTGATTTTATTCTTTGAGCTAACTAAAATAGAAAGATATTTTTAATCTTCTACATTGGGGTTAATGACTTCTTTATAGTATGATCTTGATTTTCTCTTCTCCTCAATTTCTTTATAGCACCACAATTTCTCCTTAAATTTAGATGTGATAATTTTTTAATGGTATCAATATTCTATAGAATGACCTCCTCCTCTATACTCCAATGATTTGGCCAAGACTTAACATCTTTATGCCATCTCCTCTTAAATCATAGGTGACTTTGACTAGTGTTTGAAGCAATTTTAGGAAGCCTCTTGTCTTTCATGTTAGTTGTTGTGTGCTTGTACATTAGATACCTAGCCATAGCCATACTCTCAATGGGAAAAAGACCAGCTTCTACAAGGAGGATAGGATGAGGTGTATTGCTTTTAATTTTAAGATTATAAATTATAAAATGCCTATGGATTTGTTCAATCTTCCTCCACAATTCTCTAAAGATGCTACAACCCCAAACTTTACATCCAAATAAGATAACAAGAAAGACAAGAATCTCAAAGAGGAGTTTATTTTTTTCCCACGACCATAAGTCCAATGATCTACGGTTATTTTCAAGACAAAAATAGGTTTCCCACCCTCCATTAATCATTTTCTCAATGTTATGGCTCTAGTTAAGCATATGATGAAGGTTGATTCTAAGGTGTTTGTAACAATCCTCAACCCAGCTGAGGACCATTACGTGCGGAAATTCTCATAAAATTAAAATTTTCTGCTAACTAAACTTGTAGCTTACCAACTACAAGAAAACATACAGTTTTAACCATTTGTTGATACCATGAATTAGATGCATCTACAACATTTTAACATAAATATAAAATGCAACTAACAAACTCAAATACAACAACATATCAATCGTTCTCAAACATAGAGCGAATACACGACAATTAAACTCACAATGCAACGCAGAAACAAGATAAAACACTTATCTTTTAAAATAGTTGTGCAACCAGCTACTTGCGACGGACGTTCCACTCAACCATAGACTTGATTTTCCAGATCTCAATAGAAAGTAACCCCCGAGTTGGGGCCAAAAATACACAAAAGAAGGTGGTCTCTCATTGTCCACTCACAACTTAGAAATCCCACAACCCACTAGTATTCTCCTATAATTATCCCGATTTTCCACCAACTAACTTCCTCTCGACCTGCCCAACCCAAGGAATGTACCCCTTCATTACTCTCAGTCCATTGGGCGTCCCATTTTTTTTATCAAGGTGTCTTTGGCACAGGTAACCAAGAATCTCACTACTATGAAACTCAAGGGAACTCACTGTTAGGAAAACTACCAGGAAAACACCAGCAATCACTTATTTTTACAGTGCAACTCGCACAGGAGTTCACTCTTCAAGACTGACAACATGTTTCTTCATTATTCTACTCCAAATACGCTCCAAAATTTTCCCTCCATGGTTGCTCCAGCTCCAAATCTCTTCTTTCATGCCCTCTGCTTATTGTTCATGCAAAAACATGATTGTCTAAAAATGTGGTAACTGCCCATGCGAATTTCCTCTCTTTGTCTTACTTGCTTGACTTACATTCTTCCCCAAACTGATTGTACTCGAGCCCATCCTCCCAATAACTATGGGATGTGACTTCTCACACCCACCCTCTTACATGTATTTAATGATTGGCTTTGAGAACACTCAATCATAAATTAGAAGGTTCATATACCAATAGTAATTTTAAGAAGTGGGTTGAATTAATAAACATGGGTAATTCCCCCTTGGACCCCCTCTTGTACATTCTCTTAAACCCTTCCCTCTCTTTTGGATTAAGCAACCCCCTTCTTTATCCATGTCCCCCAACAACTAGCATCACATTTTATTAATAAAATTCAGAAATACAATTCCCATATACATTGTTTGGCCCATAGCCACACATTATATCTACATTAAGCATTAATTAAATTGGGGATTATAGTGGGGACATTAGATTCTCCCTCCCCTACAATTGTGCATTGTCCTTGGTGCACACTATGTCAATACACATGCACAAATTTGCATCATAACATTAAGAAGTAAAAATTATACAATTTTGCAACTCCAGGAGCAGCTCCAACCAAAAATTATGTTCCTCTCAACCCGTTGACCCAAGGAATGTATCCCTTTCACTATTCTCAATCCATCGGGTTGTACCACTCGTTTGTCAGGGCCCCCAGCGCATGTTGACTAGGACTCTAAAATGTTGTTTTGAAACTCTAGTTACTCAAAATGGAGTCTTGGTTTTCTTATATTCTGTTTTCTTCAAAATTGTAAAAAAATTATGGGTATTTGATCTAGAATTGGATCGAGGAGGCTTCCCAGGTTCAGAAAAGGCTCAAAAATGAAAGTTCTCGGAATTGAATGAAACCAATTCCATTGCGACCGGCTTGTCGCATTGATTATGGCCATATATTTACTTTCTCAAAAGGATGTTGTATGCGAGGGTTATCGCACTTTGATCGTTATCCCAAACAACAAAAAAGTCAACATGTCAACTGGCAAAAGTTAATGATGATGTCAGCATGACGTCCTGCTGATGTCATCATGTTGACATCGACAAAGTGACATGTGGCAGCACAACAACAAGGTGACTGGGCAATGACAGGGATCAATCCCACTTCACCAAGTGGCACATGGTAGACCAATACAGCGTTGATAAGTGGCATCGTTGAGGACCAATGAAAGCGTGCCACGTGGCCCAGACATGAGCTGTCACATGGCACCCCATCACTAGTTGAAGTGAAAAATTATTTGGAGCTCATGGGGTTCGACCCCATGACTTATTAGCTAAACAATTCTTTGAGAAAGGGGCATATTACCAACGCGTCGCATTTGGTGCTTATTATTAAAACCCACCAAATAATATATAAAGTTCATAAATGTCAAAAGGGGGCAGAAAGTGTTGGGGCTAGGCCCCAACCCATGGTCTTGTGTAACTCCATGCGCCCACGACTTTGTGCCATTACATGCGCCCAGGTTTCAGTGCACTCGACATTAATTTACAACGGTGGTATGCGTGGATGGAGGGAGCCCCGGTTCCATGGTTAGTGGGTATGTGACCCGACACTAGTTGGCATGTGACCTGTCACATAACCGACCACTCCATATGTGGGCGCGATTAGAACATTTGTTCTAGCCCCAGATTTATGGGATTGGACATGACCATTTCCTCGTGTAAATTGGCGCGCAGATATGCCTTTAGCCCCAGGTTTCGGGGATTTCCCCAAATATGCACCATACGACCAGGTATTTTGGAGGAGAGGCCAGCGCGCAGCCCCTAGGGGGTTGGCGCTTGGCCATATTATTGTTGCATATGACCATTATAGGGCGGCGACGCCCATATTGGGGAGCTCAGCCCTATATTTAATCAAAAGTGGGTTTTTGTGCTATTGTTTTGGATTTTTAATTGATTTTTGGCCTGTTAATAGAGGATTTTGCCCATTAGTGGGGGATATTGGGTCCTTTTTAAGGCCAGATCTTAGGAGGAAGTTGGAGAATGATAACCAACTCCATATCTATATAAACCATGCCTTCTTGAGGCCATGAGAGGACAGTCAAAGCAGAGTTATGCTGAAGGAAAGCCAAGCCAAAGCCATTTTTTGCAGGAAAGTTGTTGAGGAGCACACCTTTGCAGGCCATTTCTGGGAACTTCGGTCATCCATTTTGAGTGTCATTTCTTCTGTTGGGTTCTTGAGATTTGGGAGAACAAGACTAGATCAGTATTGTAGCCTTATGGCACTGCTGTGATGTACTTTTTGATCTTTGAACAGAAATAAAGAAGCCTCACCCACTAAGACAAAGGCCTGGAGACGTAGGCGAGATTGTCGAACTCCATTATCACTTCTCTTGTTATGGTTTGTTGTTCTTATTGCTTCATTTCAGTTATGTATATGTGTTTATGGCTGTGACATATTCTTGTATCTTCTTCCTCTTTCTTTAAGCTCTTTAAATGGTTAATCAACACATGTTTGATAACTCAACCATGGTCATTTAAAAGATTCTTTTCGGATCAGTATTCCTCTTGCATATTTTCTTCATGCACCCATGTAACATATTCAAGACCGCGACAAGTCTATTGAACATTTACCAGCCCTATGGATTTGTTCCTAAGAACTTTGACTTTCCAATACATGATGTGTACTGGTTCCACCCGAAAATCCCCTTCATGTTCCACCTGGATCACAGTCCAATCAATTATGTGGTTAGGGTCAGGCACACATTTCTTTAATAATGACACATGAAATACATTATGCACTCTCCTGAATGCGGCATTGCTATCATGTATGCAATTGGTGCTATCTTTTCTAGGATTTCAAAAGGTCCACAATATCTTGCTACCACCTTCAGGCAACTTTCTAATCTTAGTGAACTTCTTTTCGCCTTCACTTTTAAAAATACATGTTTGCCCACTTTAAAATCCCTAAAAATTATGTTCTTGTCTGCATAACTTTTCTTCTTGTCCTGAGCAGCCTTTAAATTTTGTTTGATCTTTGCCATTTGCTCTTCCATTTAATTCAACAAATCTAGCCCAATAATTGCTTTGTCTATTGGATTATCCCAATTCACTGGTGTGTTACACTTCCTGCCATACAAGGCTTCAAATGGGATCATTTTTAATGAGGCACGATACCCATTATTGCAAGCAAATTCAACCAAGTGAATATAATCCTCCCACTTTGATGGCTAGTCCATCACATACATTATGAGCATGTCTTCAATTATTCTGTTAATTCTCTCTATTTGCCCATATGACTATGGTGATACGTTGTATTGAGATTTATATTTGTCCCAAAGCCCTTGAACAATCCATTCGAAAAATTGGATGTAAATTTTGGGTCTTTGTCTGAAACTATTGCCTTAGGAACTCAATGTAGCATAGCAACTTCCTTCATTTAGATTTATGCAATGTTTGCTACTTTGTGTGTAGTCTTCATTGGAATAAAATGTGCAGCCTTAGTCAATTTATCCACCACTACCATGATGGAATCGTGTTGCTTCATTGTTTTGGGCAATTTTGTAATAAAATCAATTGTAACTACTTCCCACTTCCACTATGGAATGAGCAATGGTTGCAACAGACCCGCTGGATATCTATGTTCGGTCTTCACCTTCTAGCACTCTAGACACTTGACTATATAATTAGCCACTTCTTTCTTCATTCCTAACTAAAAGTATTGGCTTCTTACAACTACAATTGTCTTCTGATATCCTAGGTTCCCATCATATGACACATTATGCATTTGTCTCGTCATTGCATTTTTCAACTCATTGGAATTGGGCACATATACTTTGCCTTTGTACATGAGATTTCCATCTTCTTTTAGCTCAAAGTCTTTAAATTTATGCTTTAAATTTCCTTGATGTAATGTTTCTTTTAATTTCAAATAGTGTTGATCTGAATTTGTTGTTGCAATAATTTTATCTTTCAGATCAGTCTTATACATGCTAATGGTTGCAATATGCATCTCATGCGCTCTTCTATTGAGTGCATCAACCCCTTGATTCTTTTTTCCCTTGATGTGTTTAATTTCAAAGTCATATTCACTCAAAATTTCGAGTCATCTAGTTTGTCTAGCATTTAATGTTGGTTGGCCAAACAAATGTTTCAGACCACAATGGTCTATCCTTAGCTCAAATTTCCTCCACGTGAGGTAATGTCTCCACATTTTTTATGCATGAATAATGGTTGTTATGTCTAAGTCATGTGTAGTATAATTCCTCTCATGTTTTATTTTATTTTATGGACTCATAACATACCACACGGTCTTTTTGTGTGAGGACTCCATCAAGCCCTTCCTTGCATGCATCAATGCACACCACAAAATCTTTGTCTGGATCTGCAATCTTCAATATTGACGCACTTGTCAATATGTCTTTCAGTGACTGAAATCTCTTTTCACACTTGGAAGTCCATTCAAATTTCACTCCCTTCTTTTGCAAAGAAGTGATTGGGCTTGCAATCTTTGAGAATTCTTTTATGAATCTTTGGTAATACCCTGTAAGACCCATGAATGATCTAACCTATGTCACATTTCTTGGTGTTTTCCATCCTCTATTGGTCTATATCTTCTCGGGATCAATTGTTATTCCATGGAATGGAATAATATGACCCAAGTAATGAATCTTCTTTTGATAAAAAATGTGCTAACTTAGCTTCGCATACAACTTATGCTCTCTTAAAACTTTTAGCATGATTCTTAAATGTTGCTCATGTTCCTCTTATGTCTTTGAGTAGATGAGTATATCATCTGGGAACACAATTACAAACTTGTCCAAGTACTCCCTAAACACTCCATTCATTAGGCACATGAAAACCATTGGTGCATTTGATAGACCAAATGGCGCTACTGTGAATTCATAATGCCCATATCTTATCCTGAATGTTGTCTTGTTGATATACTCTTCATTTATCCTCACTTGATGATAGCCTGATCTCAAGTCAATATTGGAAAATATTCTTGCACCTTTCAACTGATCGAATAAATCATCAATCCTTGGCAAAGGATATTTGTTCTTTATGGTGACCTTATTTAGCTATCTGAAATCAATACACAACCTTAGGGTTCCATCTTTCTTCTTTACAAACAACATTGGGGCTCCCCAATGTGACACACTTAGGGCGTATATACCCCTTCTTCAAAATTTCTTCAAGCTTCATCTGCAACTCCTTCAATTCTAGTGTGCCCATTACGTAAGGTGTCTTGGACACTGGGGCAACTCTTGGCACCAAATCGACAGAGAAATCAATGTCTCCCTTTGGTGGAAATCTTGGGATTTCCCAAAAAAAATCTTCAAAATCCCTCAAGACTAGATGGTATTCAATGCTTGGCACTTTATCTCTAGCCACCTCTTTCATATGTGATCCAGAATTGGATCCAGGAGCTTGATGAGGCTCAGAAAGGCCTAAAAATCAAAGTTCTTGGGATGGCTTCAAAAAAGATGTGTGTGTAGGCCTCAGTGATACGCCCAATGCAACTTGAACGGGCTCAAACAAACGTTGTATGCTCTTGATATGGCGATCTGTTCGTTTTGCCAAATGGGCAAAAAAATGATGACTATACAGTCCGTACAGTCCCACATGACAATTGACTGTACAGGTCATACAACTGACATGGCATGCACAGTTGGTGTTGACGTGCCAGGGTTCGTACAGTTGACGTGGCAGGCTAACTGGGCGTATAGACTGATGAAGTGGCAGGTACAGGTGGACCAATCAGAGAGTGACACATGTCACCCTTACAGTGGTGACAGGTGGTACGTTCGTACAATCTGTATGACGTGTGGCACTTACATGGAAGGTATAGGTGGCAGACAAGTGGGTGAATCGACGTTCAACACGTGGCAATGTATTCGACGAATGAGAAGGTGCCACGTGGCACCCATGGATTGGTTCGTTGGTCTTTGCAAAATTATTTGGAGTTTGTGGGTTTCGAATCCGCGACCTCTATTTGGGCTAGTGATTTGGCAGGGCAGGGCTAGCCAACTCACCCTCGTTGGTTCTTGAAATGTAATATGGTAAAGTTTTATTTAAAGGGTAAAATGTGGTAACTCGGCGGAGGAAAGGGCTCGGGCCTAGGCCCTAGCCCCCAGTCACACCACTACACAAGACCATTGGATAAAAAAGATACTATATATAATATTTGGCTATTACATATCCCATCAAAATTTACGTTAGATTGTCAAAAACACATCTCCATGCATAACCATATCACAATTCATGATATAAACAATGTTTTTGTTGGTCAGTTTGCACAGGTTGTTGCACAGGTTTTGTCATTAATGTCAAACTTGAAG
>WSFP011491037.1:0-14852 GCA_009831015.1 Picea engelmannii
TTAATTGGGGCATATTAATTTAGTAATGTTATTGTATTTATGTCGACTTGAGTCCATTAGTTGTAATTGTACTTCCTAGTCTCCTATATATACCAAGGAGACATTTTCATTTGGAATCATCTTGTATTGGGAAATTTATGTGGGGTATAAGGAGGTTGCCCCCTCGAAGAGGCTTATTAATTAAAATTCTCTCTTTTTCAAGGCGCTGAGTACTTATTCTGAGGTTTTTCTATGCTATATTAATATTTGGTTCTTAACATTAGGGATCTAACCTCCCTAACCCCTCATGTAGAAGGAATACTAAATTTTCAATATAATAAAGGTCAATATTAGTAAATAAGTCCTAGTTAATAATGTGAACGAGTCTAATGTAAGAAGACTTAATAGAAGCTTCTGCTTCTAGAAAGATCTTCCTCTAGATTGTTCTTTTGAAGATAGATTTAGTATAAATAGGAGTAGAAGGCATGAGAAAGCCTTGTCTTGAGAATTATTGTAATAGAGCACTGCTTTGCTGGAGATTGCCCCCTCAAAGAGACAAGTGAACATTGTTTTCTATCAATAAAAATATTATTTTTAGCATTGTGGTTCTCTACATTTTGTTGTTCTATTGATATTTTCTACAATATTTTTTTTTTTTTGCACAATAGAATAGATCTAATACCTAACATCATAATGACGTCCATATCCCATTCCAATTCCAAAAACAAACTAGAAAAAAATGATATTATGATTTCTAACTATTGCTCATAAAAACCAAGCCCAAAAAAACTATATTTATGACCTTAGCCCCAAGTGTTTTCCTCCCTAACCATTACACTTGAGCTCTAACCATTACACTTGATCTCCAGAAAAATCATTTAAGGCTTAAGCCCATTGTTTTCTCCACTAACCTTGTTTAGGCAAGAAGACACATTTGTTTTTTACAAAGATGAATGTGAACACTTTTAAAAGTGCGCAAGTGCTTTCAGAGACATGCACGTGATGTTAAAAGTGTGCATGCTTTTATAACATAGTATGTGGAGGGCACGTGCATACTCCTAAAAAATTCAACAAGCACACCTCCCCACAACGTTTTCAGAAAGTAACTTCTTACCTTTGCCCATATTATTAACCTTTTGATAGAAATTTTAGATAGTTTTGATATCTATTGTATAATCTAAAACATCTCAATTAAATTTATATTTTAATCATTTAACTAAAATAACATATATTTAATTTGACAAATTTTCTTGTAAAATTATTAGAATTTGATTTATCTCATTTTAATCATTTAACTAAAATAACATATATTTAATTTCACAAATTTACTTAAAAAAATATTAAAATTTGATTTATCTTTTTAATAAGGTTAGAATCTTCACATCCCCTTTAACAATATTATAAATTAAAATTTATTTTAATTAATCAATCAAAATAATATATCTATAATTTCACGTTAGCATATACTTCCACTTTAACAATATTATAAATTAAATTTTATTTTAATTAATCAATCAAAATAATATATCTATAATATGTTTATAGTTTCACATTTGGTTCTAAGATTGTCATGACATGATTTATCCCTTCAAAATGTTTTACTATATATCTATAATATGTTTATAGTTTCACATTTAGTTCTAAGATTGTCGTGACATGATTTATCCCTTCAAAATGTTTTACTATTGATTAGAATAGTCTCATTTTCACACCAAAAACATCTTAGTTGCCTTGTTTTACTTTATGTAATAAAAAATTGTTTATTTTTAAAAGTCTTGTTAATTTATGTTATATTTATATATATTATTTAGGTGTAGTTTAAACTTTTGAGATTTTGGTTTATTTGGGAATATTTGTTTAAAATTTGATAAGAAATTATTATATTTTAAAATTTTAGTGATTATTTTTATGTAATTAAAATATTTCATAAGTTTTTTAACACATTGAATTTATTTTTACATTTAAAAATATAATTTAATAAATAATAGAAAATTATGATTTAGTGTAAATTTATATCACAAATTTTGACAAAAATAAAATAAAATTTAAAAACAGTCAAAAACACCCATATTAAACTTTATATAAAAGAACCTTCCTCTATAAAACTATGTCGAATAAAACTATGTTGTAAAACAAATTTTGCATATATCAAATTAGTTCAATTAACATTCAAGTTCATTAAATATATGAAATTGAAATTCCAATTTTTAAATATTATTTGAATTCTTTGTTCATTCATAGATTTGGAAATTTTTACAAAATCTATTAAATTGATTATAAAATAATAACCTTTTATTGTTAATTACTTCAATTAAAATTAATTAAATATATGAAATCGAAATTCCAATTTTTAAATATTATTTGAATTCTTTGTCCATTCATAGATTTGGAAAATTTTACAAAGTTCATTACATTGATTATAAAATAATAATCTTTTGAAACAATAAAATAGATTACAATCATATTTTGTTATTATTATTATTATAAAATAATAATATTTAGAAACATTAAAAATAAATAACTACAATCATATTTTGTTATTATTATTAATCTTTGTAATTATTGTTTATAGATAACTACAATCATATTTTGTTATTATTATTAATCTTTGTAATTATTGTTTATTACGCCGAAAGGCGTATACCTATTGAGAATGAGCACAATTAATCAGCTTTTAATCTAAAATTGTAATCTGATGGTTAACAATTGAAGATGCTGGCATATTCTTAGTCGTCCTCCCAAATCAATGAATGTGATTTACTCTTCATAACTTCCTTGTATTTCTGAATGCATCCGTTACCCTGTTTACTTTTTAACATTTACCTAATCATATTAAGAAATTACTGTAGCACTATATGATTGCCACGTTTAAATGATTAGCCTTTCAAATTACCATTTAGATTTCCTCAATTGTCCAAGCGTTTCATTTTCTGACTGCCTGTGCATTTCATTTTCTCTCTTTCCTCATCATTTTCACCACGATTTCAGCTGTGCGCCCTTTCGGCGTTCTCAGCCGCCAACTCGCGGCTGTGCTAGTAGATAACTACAATCATATTTTGTTAGTATTATTATTAGAGTCTTTTGTTAGTATTATTATTAGAGTCTTTGTAATTATTACAATTATATTGTGTTATTATTATTATAATTTGTGTATCTATTGTTTATAGATAACTATGATCATATTTTATTATTATTAAAAAAATTGTAATTGTTATTTATATGTATAAGTTTAAATGTAACTTTCTATACAAATTAATATAGATGTAATATTCATATTAATATATTTTTTTTGAATAAAATGTGGATCCTTATATTAATTTCAATTGAAAGATTACAAAAATACCTGTAGCTTATACGTTTACACAAAAATACCATCAGCGTGTCTTTTGGGACCAGATCGATGGTCCAGATTTTCTCGGGATCAACAGTTCAGATTTTCTTTCGCATTTTACGATTTCACTATTCACTATTCACGACTTGGGCAGACAACTCCCTCCATGCTACGGAGTACCGATAGCCGAGTTCTCGAAGTCTTCTTGCGTCAGATTGATGGGACCAGATCGACGGTCCATATTTCCTCGAGCTCCAACAGTCCATATTTGTTCTCGCTTTTTGCGCTTTTGCATTTCGCGACTTTGTAAAATAGCTACCCTCTTGCTTTGGACTCCTGATAGTCGAGTTCTTGAAATTTTCTCGTGTCAGATCAGTGGGACCATAATGACGGTCCAGATCTCCTTTTGCGCCAATGGTCCAAATCCTCTCTTGCCTTTCGTGACTTCACGACTTTGGGAGACAACATCCTTCGTGCTCCTAAATCCCGATTGTTGAGGTCTCGAAATCATCTGCCGACTGATGATCTTCTACGCTGACACTTATGGTTGCCCTCTTTCCTGATCTGATCATTTCTAACTTGGAATAAATTCTAAGTAGATAAAGGTGGCACTCCGTCCGGATTGGGGCCATCTAGCTGGGTAATCTCCTCGCATTGGAGCCAGAGGGGTGAGCTTTGGGACTGCCTTGAATCATGGAGAATGATCTATTGTATCGAGTCAACCCCTGCATTGGCCAGTCTGTCCACAAATTTGTTTGCACTTTGCCAAATGTGTGAAGGGGTTAGAGTTAGAGAACATCTGAGAAGATCTTGGAAGTTGTGAAGAGGGCCAAGGAGGCACCAGCTGGGAGTGATTTTCCCTAGATCTCTGCCATTCAAGATTTTTGTTGCCAAGTCTATTATGATTTTGGAGTCTCCTTCAATGATAAGACATGTGAGATTTTGAGCTAGAGCCATTTGTACTCCTTTGATGAGACCCCAATTTTTTGTTGAATTGTTGGTGTCACATCCGAGATTTTCTGCAATGAGGCTTTGAATTTGGCCCAAGATATTTCTTATGACCACTCCATAGACTAAGTGCCCTGGATTTCCTTTTGATGCGCCATCAAAATTGACCTTATGGAATCTTGGCCGGGGGGGGGGAGCCACTTAGAGGGACTGAGGGATTTTGAAATTAGAGGGGGCTGCTGAGGAGGGGTGGAGTGTGAAAATGAGAAGCCCCAGGAGTTGAGGAGCAAGAGCTCACCTGGTTCAGTGGGGAAGTCTTCCTTGGTCCATAATTGTAGCTGAAGAGTTTCCTGGAGATGCAGGAGGATTGTATTCCAGAGGAGGGTGGGAGGAGATGGTTCGAATGAAAGATTCTTATATTCCTCTCTTTCCATAGTTTCCATACTATGAAGCCTGGTAAGAGTTGCCAAGCTCTGTTCAGGATAGAACTTTTGAAGGAACCAGAGCCCCAATCCCTGATGGTGCTTATGATGTTGTTTTTAACTCATTTGGTTCTTCTCATGAACTGAGTGGTCTGGTTCCAAATGTTCTCACTAAGTAGGCAGATATTTAGGAGGTGCTCCATGGTTTCTACCTGGAGATGGAAGATTGAGGGGCCAATGAAACCTCGTCTTTGGAGATTTTCCCAAGTTAAGATCTTGTTCTGGAGTAGAAGCCAGAGGAAAGTAGAGATTTTGGGCTAGAGTTTTGATTTCCATATTGTTGTCCATATGTTATCTTTCTGAAGGTTGTGTAAATTCTCCTGAAGAGTGTATCCCTCCTTGAGAGTGAAGCTTCCATGAGGTGTGTATCCCCATATGAGAATGTCTTGGTCTGTGCTTTTCTTGATTTGCCTTTGGGTTGTAGCTTGTGTTGGCACAGGGGCATACCTAGGGTTCAATTCTACAACAACTCACCAACAAAACTGTAACTACCGGCCCTTTTGGCAACACCTGCGAAGCCGATGAAGTCTCACCTGAGGTAGGGGTGGTTGCGAGACTCAGGTGTCTGCAACCTTAGTTGGGACACAGAACTATGATTATGATACTTAATAGAGCACTTAGCATCGTCAATTCCTCAATATGAAATCAATATCTACTTCGTCGATAAAACAAAGCTTCACAACATTCACACCGATCTAATGTATTTAAGCACTTAGCATAGGTAAATAGATCATATCTAGTAGATCAAGCACTAAGCATATTCATACAGATCAGATCTGACATTCTCACATATCATTAGCACTAAGCATAAGAATATTTATCTAATAATCTCAAAGCACTTAGGAAATAACATATAAATGCATCAGAACATTACACAGAGCAGAGTAACATAGTATTTATGTGGTTCACCCCCACCCTGGGGCTACGCCCACCAACTCTTCTTCTTTATTGTCTTCAGTCAATCGGTTACAAGCACAGAGCCTCAAAACCCTTCTTCGCATAAGACAAAATATCTACACAGGTCGCTAGATCCTTCTTCCTTGCGTTATAGCACAACGCCTTCCATAGTCTGTTACAACCACTTGCACTTAGCTCTGCAAGTCTCTTACGGTCATGCACATAGCATCTATATACCATACTTAGCACATAGCCATCTTGCATACACCACATAGATTCACTACTACTTCTATATTTCCTAATCATCTATTTATATATTACAAAATAGGCCTAAACATGGGTAAACCCATGGGCTGACATCCCATTCCTGTTACATAATCCAAAAAACCCAAAAAGGACCCAAAAGGGGTCGAGATCCCATGATATTTGCTTCGTCTTGCACTCCTCCTTCGACAGGCTGTCGAAGTCCATAATAGGTCAACATGCTCAAGAATCTCCCAAAACTTGGTCAAGGGCCAACAACATGTTTCCAGTGTTGCAGGTCATAGTTCATTGCCACTTGGAGTTCCTGATGAGTAGATTTCCAGCTTCGCCAGGGAGAGCTTCTGGGGGTTTCTATCCACAGATCTGCCACTTTGAGAGTGGAAATATCTTGTATGTGATTTTCGTAGGATTGTATATTTTCTTCCAATCGTAGGGGTGGCATTTCTGCCAGGAATCCATCCATAATAGGGCACTCTGTCCATTGTGAAATTCCTAGAAAGAATGTTCTTCTACGAGTGGTCGATTTTTCCAGGCCGCATTCTAGATGTTGGAGCCCTGAATTTTCCCTTGCATTCTTATAAGTTGACTTTGGTGCGTATTTGGGGCATATTTTCATTTCCAGAGTTTTTCCTAGATCTGTGTGGAGTTTTGAGCCATCTCCACCAAATTCTTGCTCCCGTGGTGCTATTTAATTTACTAGGGTCCTGGAGGCCCAGACCACCTGAAGATTTGGGCTTGCGGACTTTGTCCCAGCTAACTGGGGCCCATTTTTTTTTTAGGGTTGTGTCCATGCCATAGAAATTTTCTTTGCATATTTCTTATTTTCTTTATGACTGATTAGAGGGCAGCTAGGGATGAGAAGAGGTAAGTTAGGATGGTTTGGAGTATTGACTTTAAGAGAACGATTCTAGCTGGAAGGTTGAGGGAGTGAAAAGTCCAGTTGCTAAGACGGTTGGTGATGGAGAGTAGGAGAGAATCCCAAGAGATGTTTCTGGCTGTTGAGTCAGAAAGAGGGAGTCCTAGGTAGCGAGAGGGAAGAGTGTAGACAAGGGTATTCAGAATTTGAGAAAGGTGATGTTGGATTTCCACAAGAGTATTCAAAAAGAAGAGCTGTGATTTGGCCAGATTAAAGGTGGTGCCAGAGGCTTCACCGAAATCAGAGAGGATGGAGCTTAGTTTAATTGCTTATTGCACTGTGGGGGTGTTCATTAGTAGCGTGTCATCGACAAATTGGCTATGGGAGGCTATCGGTTGTAATCCATGAAGGGGGAGGCCTTGGAGGGATCCATTTTGAATTGAGGCCTTGATATAGCGTCCTAGACCTTAAGTCATTATGAAAAAAAGAAAAGGGGAGAGAGGGTTGCCTTGTCTTATCCCTCTTGAGGTGAAGAAGGGTTGAGAGGGGGCAACATTGATGAGAATTGAGAAAAAGGTTGAGGAAATGAGGTTCATTATCCTGGATACCCAATCCTTGATGAAACTGAAAGCCAATAGGATCTCTTTGATAATGTATTGCCAGCTTAATTTGTTCGGAGCTCTTTCATGTATTGCCAGCTTAATTTGTCAAAAGATTTTGAAAGGTCAAGTTTTAGAAGAATACCTGGAGTGCGAGTGATTTTGAGCGAGTGAATGATTTCATGGACAAGAATGACACTATCCATGATTTTCCTTCCTTCGACATATCATGATTTCTCCTTGGAGATGATGAAGGGTAGAATTGGCTTGAGTCTTAGAGCTATGACCTTGGAAATGACTTTGTAGATCACGTTGCAAAGAGCTATGAGTTTGAAGTTCCTTAGAATTGTGACTCTTTCTTCTTTGGTTATTAGGGTGAGGAAGGTGGCATTTATTGCTGGAACAACTTTTCCTGAGCTGCATGATTCCTCCACCAGCTGCCACACTTCCTCCCTTAACATTGGTCAATAGAAGTGGAAGAAGTATGTTGTGAAGCCATCTGGACCTGGAGCGTTTCCTGTGGGTAATTTTTGAATAGCTTGTTCCACTTCTGCTTGTGTTATTGGTGTCACGAGAGCCTCATTATGTTCCTGGGTGATTATAGTTGGGATATTTTGTGTCACCCGCTCTATTGCTGAGGTGCATTCCACCTTGGGTTCTGAGAGGAGATCCTTGTAGAAGTTTGCCAACTTGTGCATTATTTCCTGATGATTTAATAGGGTGTTGCCTTATGATTCATCCATATTCGTGATGTGATTGATAAGGCGTCTATGGATCATAGAATGGTGGAAGAATTTGGTGTTCTTCTATCCTTCGTTGAGCCATTGAACCCTTGATTTCTGTCTCCACAAGATTTGTTCCTGCTTGTTTTATTCTTCTAGTTTCCTTTTGAGTTCACTCTCCTCCTGCTGCTGAGTGATTGTGTATCCTGCTTGAATGAATTTTCCATAAAGGTTATGTAGTTTTTGTTCCAGTATTTTCCTCTCCTGGAAGATGTTCCCAAATACTTCTTTGTTCCATTTGCACACCTTTTGTTTAAAATGTTTGATTTTTTGCTGGAAGAAATACATTTTTGTACTCATCTGTGTTTCCACAGTGCTCAACCAATGACAGGATAACTCCTGGAAATTTGGATGTGAGAGCCAAAAATTTTCAAACCTGAAGGGTTTGAGCTTGGGGGTGGCAATAGTGTCAACCCAGAGTTGAACCGACCAGTGGTCCGAACCTGCCTTTGGGAGGATGTTGGAATCTACTAGGGGGCCTTCCAAGAGGAGAGTTTCTGAGATGAGGAAGTGATCAAGCCTTCTTGTTATTTGATGGTAGCCTGATCTTTTGTTGGTCCAAATGTAGGTGCCATTTCTATTCTCAATGTCCACCAGTCTGAGGTTCTCTATGAGCTCCTGGAATTTTGCGCTATCCTGCTCCAGGCACTTTCTTCTCCCTCGCTTCTCCTCCAGCGAGAGAATCATGTTGAAGTTTCCCCCTATTATCCATCACTTGCCCTCCGCTAGGGAACCTAGGTAAGCCAGGTTTTGAAGAAAGAGGTCTTTGTCTTGGTTGTTCTGCGATCCATAGGCATTTGTGATCATTCCTTCCTTCTCTGAGCCGATGGCACTATAGTGCGGTGTGATGGTGCACGGAGTGGAGAAGCCTTGATCACGGATGACTGTTGCAGTATTCCCCAGGATGACCAGGCCTCTTAAAGCCCCTTTTGAGTCTGTTTGATAGGATTCAAAATTGCACCAACATATTTTGATGATATCTTCTATAGTTTTCCCTACACATTTTGTCTCTTGTATCAGGAATATATCATGGTCTTCCATTTTGATGCAATTTCGGAGAATCATTTGTTTGGATCTTCCATTTAGGCCTCTGATATTCCAGGTGAGGATATTCATAGTTAAAAAATTGGTGGGTGGGAAAAGGAGCTCTCTGAGAGCTTGTGAATCTGTCTCAAGTTGATCATATAATTTCCCGCTTCCTTTATTAGCTGATGAGATGATTTTCTGCCTCGTCGCTTGTTTTCTTTTGAGTGTTTTTTGGATCTTGGTTTGGGTCTGTGTTGATCCCCAACCTTGACGTGGCCCCTGCTGATGAGTCCATAAATACTTTGTGAACTTTCCTAAGTTGGTCCTTTGGCAAGGTTTGAAGATCCTTCTTGTTGAGTGCTTCTTCTGACCTATCTAGGTTGATTTCTATTAGGTCATGCTCATCCATTTCCATGACTGTGTATTCCTCTCTTTCTGGTTCGTTCCCTGAGACTGGGTGAGTCTGTGGATCTGCTTGGTTTTTTGGGGTTTGATACTCTTGTGCGGATGGTCTTCCTTGTGCTTGTTGGGATCTGTCCTCGTAGTCTTATGGGGATTTTCCACTTCTTTTGCCTCTGGGAGGCGGTTGAGGGATTCAAATGAATTATTATTTAGGTTCTTTTTCCCGTTGTTGATAGTAGGCTTCTTCTGCACTTGTCTCCTTTGATTTTTCACCTGGGTAAATCCTTCCTTTGATTTATCTTCAGTTTCCCTCTTGGGAGGGGGTATTGAGAGCGCAGTCCCTGAAAAGGTGTCCATGTTCATGGCATTTTAGACATCTGAAAGGAATGTGTTCATAGTCTATGGTTTGGGCCCATTCCTCGTCTTGGTATTCTAAGGTAACTGTGCCTAGCATAGCTTTGGAGATGTTCATATAGACACATGTCCTTGCGTAAGAGGTGTATTTTCTCTGTTTGGTAGCTTTAGAAGATTTGACATATTTACCTAGTGTGTTACCTATGCCCAGTAAAATTTCCTCTAACCAGAACTCTTGAGGTAGGGAATAGAAGTGAATCCATACCAGTGCGTAAGCGAAGTTTTCCTTTCCTGGGCGAATCCATACCAGTGCGTAAGTGACATTACAGTAAGAGGGGGCTTTCTCCCCCCTTTAGTTCTCATTCTTATGTGGTGATTGGTACCAGGGTGCAGAGACAATCAAAAGTATGCAAAGGAGTTCAAACGTGGTCAAGGTGGGAGGGTAGCTAATGCATGTAAACCCTAATATTGCAAAGCTAAACTAGACCTATATAGCCTCAGACCTCACCTAACCCAATGTTCATATCCATATTAATATTAAGTCAACATGTTAATGTTTTAGAAACATGTATTTATGTATATTTAAGCAAATGAATATCAACAAAAATAGAAAAATATTGCTTATTTATATGGAATTATGAATAAAAACATATTAATTATGTTCATGCAATTTTTATTTTTTTATTTTTATGTATGTATCTTATATTCAAGATACAAGTTACAATATACTATACTACTCGAATGATTATTATTTAGAATAACTAAAAAAAATATATTTAATTCTACGTCAATTATATTATTCTGGGTGGTTGTTGTAAGCAATTGCATTGAAGTTTGATATAATTGAAGCAATTAATTAAATTAAGTAATAAAAAAAATATTTAAGTGTATCTATATTATATTATTGTTGATGGTTGTTGTATGCAATTGCATTGAAATTTGATATAATTAAAGCAATTGATTAAATTAAGCAATTATTGTATTGTTACATGAAACTTGCATTGTTATTCGTTTGTGGTGAGTGGTGAATTATATTTTTAATAATAAGAAGAAAAATATAATTTTTTAATATTAATATAAATAATAATATAAATTTTTTTGCTGAAATACTTTTCATTATGAATTAAAAACTCGCTTGCAATTTATTTATTGATTTTTTTTTTCATCATTTTTTAATTAAACAAATCAATATCAAAAACTAAACAAGGACTTAGGACGAATAGGAAGAAAACTATTTTTTTACTATTTAAATTTAATGGATATTTTTTTGTTTAAACATATCGACATGACAAAATTACAAGAAGTTTCCACATATTTTATGAGGGGATAAAAATAATAAAAAAAACAAAACCTAAAAGTGTGACATTTGCAAAATAATTAAAAAACAAAACTTAAAAGTGTGACATTTGCAAACATGGTATTTGAGTAATTTAATTCTTTTATGTTTTATGACTTTTTATAATATAGTATGTGGAGGACAATGTGGAGCTTTGCAAGAGTATGCGAGCTTCAAGGATTTCCTTTAAGCAATTCAAATAAAAATGCAAGCACCTTTTTAGAGCATGTTAGTACTCATAATTTTTTTATTTATAGAACATGTTAGTATTTATAATTTCTTTAACAAGCATGTCTTTCACTTGCAATATTTGAATCCACATATATAAGTAATAACTGGAAAGATTATATATTTCAATATAAATTAAATTATATACACATGTGTATTTGTGTATTTAGTTATAACATTTATAATAAGTTAACATGCTAATGTTTCATGAACATGTATTTGTATATATTTAAGCAAATATAGAAAAAAATTATTTGTTTTCATAGAATTATGGAAAACAAATATTGCTTGTCTTTATACCATTTTTATTATTTTATGTATCTATCTTATACTTTCGTCAAAACACAATTGCAATATAATACTTTAATATTTATTATTTATATTAACATATAAACACAGCCTGAGTGGGTTTAATGGTCAAGAACATGTGTTTCCTCTTAAGATGTCGTAGGTTCAAATCCAGAGGGGGGTAGGGTATGTATACCTTCGTAGACTTTACCAGTCAAATCGTTAGGCGGAGGGGGGTCCCTTGTCCCATAAACAAGGGGGTCTCATACACCAATTTGGTGTGGGTCCCTTGTCTCATAAACAAGGAGGTCTCATACACCAATTTGATGTGCTGGCTTGGCCGTGAATTTAAAAATAGAGTATTATTATTATTATTATATTAATTATATGTCAATTAGATATTTAGATATTTGTGAGTAGTTTTTTTATGGAAATAATTTAAACTTTGAAATAATTGGAGAAATTAATTTAAGAAATTGTTGTAATGTTGCATAAACTTACACTTTTACATCTATTCATTGTGAATTACATCTTTAATAATATTATAATACATTTTATTTTTTTTAACATAATCCAAAATTATTCTTGTTACAATATTTGTGTTTTATTAAGTTGAGAGGTGCATTCTACAATTCAGTATAGGGGATATGTGTAATTTGTTCTATGCTCAACATTTAAAAAAATTAAAAACAAAGAGAAATATATATTTAGATAGGTTTAATTAAAAATAATATGATACTTGATAATGCTTTGTAATATATGGGAAAGACTTATGGAAAGTTTTAAATGAAGTTTTAAGTGAGGTGCAATAGTCTATGACCCTTAGAATCTATCATGCATAATTTGCATCAAATATATATAAATCGGGAATAAGTAAATCCAATTCCATTATTCGACATATTTTATGAATCCAATTCCATTATTCGACATATTTTATGAAGTTATATATATATATATATATATATATATATATATATAAAACAATGATGAGATTTCATTACAAGTGCATATTCAATATCACTAAAAACTAATTGCTAATATTACTTAAACCTGGAAAGATAAAATGATCCAATCATTGCACACTTAACTCCTAATCTATCATGCACACTAGCACAATAGGAATCATTATAGGTGAAATAACATGATCATAAATAACATTATGTTGGAGGTTAATAGCATAATGTGCACCAAATAATCTATATATATGATAAATAATCTATATTCTATATATATGATAAACAATCTATAATCTATATATTACGATTAATAATAATCTATATGATATATTAGATTATGATCCATAGATTATTCTATATGTGAGATCATATTTACATTAATTTACATTGTATCTAAATATATTTATATATCAATACCAACTTTAAGAGTATGATCCATAGTAACATATAGATTATATCCAGAATTTACATGAATAATTGATAGATCATATGTTAGATTAAATTTAGTAATTCATAGTGAATGAAGGTTCTTTTTGAATTAGGGTTTGTTTGTACTATCTTTTTCAGACTTTTATTATGTTGATATATTTTTGAAAGAAATAACTAACTACAAAAACAACAAAAATATAGTATAATATTTTGAATAATTATTACAAATTTCAATAATATTCCTAAATAACTATTAAGATGAATATTAAATCTAGATCAATATCAAACTTATGTTAGAGGATCAACCTTCTCTTAGTTGTTAATTTCTAGAATATTTTGATTGCTTGGAGACTTCAAATTTAGCATGAACTATTGCATATTTATTATGCATCATATAAATATATAATATTACTTTTTAAATAGTCTAATATGATAAAAGTTTAGGGTTTTGGACATCCATCCATTTTCAAATGTAAAATAACAAAAAGTATGTTGGGATTTATTGAGATAATAGTTCAATATGAGGAGGATGAAAGGTTTCTCAAGATATGTAATTATGCTTTAAGATATATAATTATGCTTTAATCAGTTATCAAAATAAAGAATGTTTCAAAATTCAAGAGATTTGGTTTTATACTATTAATATGTTCCAATCATGGAAACTAACAGAGAATGCAATATCGATCATTGAATACCTCCATTGATTTCAGCAATGATATACCACAAAACAATAGGGCATATTGATTTCAATGATGTTATTAAAAATATGATTTAGAGAAACAAGGGACTTGAATTGATTTCATCAATGATATAACACAAAACAATAGGGTGCATTTATTTTAGAGATGGCACAATGAAAAATGATTTAGATAAATTAGTTGCTATGATTTCAATAATGACATAATGCAAAACACTACAATCCATTGATTTTATTGATGGCACAATGATAAATGATTTAGAAAAATTAGTTACATTGATTTCAATAATGACGTAATCCAAAACAATATGCATTGATTTAAGTGATTCGACATAATCAAGTAGTTGTAATCATTTTAACTATGATATAACACGAAACAATATGATGCATTGATTTCAATGATGTTGGATTGCTGAGAGGGGTCATTCAGTAATGAACAATCTTAGTACTTTTAACCACAATATATTCTTCAACAATAATCAACAATTTATCATTACACTACTACATATGGGTGGATTATTCCACGAAATTTTTCCACGTCTCCATTATTTTCATGTTTTTTTTTAAACAGGATGGGATTTTCGCCGATATTGCCACGAAAGTTCGTCGAGATTGCCACGAATAGGTTTTTTTAATTTGGGAGGGATTTTTGCCGCTATTTCCACGAAACTTTGTCGCTATTGTCACGAAAGTTCGTCTCTATTGCCATGAAAATTTTGCCTATCTCAAAAAACATCTGCTAACGGCCAGTTGACTAGTTGATCTATATATACCTGACTTTAAGAGACTTTGTGACACAATTTCTATAGTTGTGACACTGTTCATGGATTTTGTTTGAGGTGTTTATTTTTTTCGTCACCCACCGGTTGAACAAATCCAATTCTCGATCTACATAGTTCGGATTTTGACCTTGCAAGGTTAGTATGTTTTTTTATTGATGTACTCATTTAACTTGTAAATTTTTGTTCAAATGTCGAAATTTCATGTAGCTTGTTTTT
>WSFP011491038.1:0-14852 GCA_009831015.1 Picea engelmannii
TGAAATATTTGTCCATTAAGTCGCCCCCTTATCACCTTTTCGTTCTAATTCTTCATTGACTTAGGCTTAAGTGATTTTCCCTAAGTAATTAGGCTTAATTTATCGTTTAGCCTTAATTCCTCCTTATTTCTCCATCTGGTTCCCTGTTTGTGCCTGACTATAGTCTACGGGAACGTGTAGACTACTAAGTCACTCCCTGCTGGCCTAATCTTGGGGATGGGACATCACAAGGACCGGATCTACTTGGTTCTAGAATCTACCTTGAAAGGGAAGATTTTGAAGGTGTGTCATGATTCGCCTACAACCGGACATCGGGGATACTTCAAAACTTACAGGCAGATCAGGGAGAGATTCTCATGGAAGGGTCTCAAGGATGATGTACTGAAACACATCCGGGAGTGCACGACTTGTTAGCAGAACAAGTCCAAGCAGACACACCCCGTGGGGTTACTTCAGCCTCTACCCATTCCGGAGCAGAAATGGGAGAGAATTTCTATGGACTTCATTACAGGTCTTCCTCGAGTGTAGGGCAAGGACTGTATATTTTTAGTGTCGATAGGCTGACCAAATTTGCAAACTTCTTTTACCCAGGCAGATAGTCAGTGACAGAGATGGGTGCTTCATCAACGTGTTTTGGCAGGAGCTCTTCAGGTTGGTGGGCATAGAGTTAGCCACGAGTATTAGCTACCACCCGCAGACAGATGGACATACATAGATTGTCAACAAATGGGTGGAGGGGTCTCTGAGAAATTATGTGGGGGGGCAACAACGCACATGGGTGAGATGGTTGCACATGGGTGAGTACTGTTACAACTTACAACACAACTTACCACATGTCTATTAGGATGTCTCCGTTTAGAGCATTGTGTGGATACGATGCACCCTCTTTTGTGGAGACTGTGTTTGGGGATAACAGGGTCCTGGGGGCTAAAGACTGGGTTAAGGAGAGTTAGAAGATTCTACGGGTGGTAAAGGAGAACTTACAGGCAGCTCAAAACCAGCAGAAGATCTATGCAGACGGGCAGAGGATAGAGCGCAGTTTCGAGGTAGGGGAATTGGTTTTTCTGCGATTGCAGTCGTTTAAACAATCTTCCTTGAAAAGAAGCGAGGCCGAGAAGCTGAAGCCTAGGTTCTATGGGCCATATAGAGTCAACAGGAAGGTAGGTGAATTTGCCTATGAGCTAGAGCCGTCGGAGGGTAGCAAGATTCACAACGTGTTCCACGTTTTTTGCCTTAAAAAGGTAGTGGGACAACAGGTTAGCATTTTAGAGGAGTTGCCACCTTTGGATGAGGAGGGTCAGCTGGAGTTAGTACCAGAGGAGGTGCTAGAGCAAAGAGAGCGCCGATTGAGGAGCAGGGTCATCAGGGAGTGCTTGGTTAGATGGAGGGGACTTCTGGTGGAGGATGCCACATGGGAGGGAGAGCATATACTGCAACACCTAGGATTAATGTTGCTTGAGGACAAGCAATCTCGGGAAGGGAGGACTGTGATGTCCCGTTCCCAAGAATAGGCCAACAGGGAGTGATTTAGTAGTCTATCTGTTCCTGTAGACTATAGTTAGGCACAAATAGGGAACAAAGGGAGATATAAGGGTGAATAAATGGCTAAACGATGAATTAATCCAAAAATCATAGGTAAAGTCACTTAAGCCAAAGTCAACGGAGAAATAGAAGAAAAAGGTGTTGAGGGGTGACTTAATTAATTAATTATTCGACTTAGGAGGAAAGGCGCCTAGCTTAAGTGATGTCAATGGAGAATTAGATCGGGAGAGGTATAAGAAGAGGAATTCGACCTAATTCCTCATTATGTTATGAATTGATGTTGAGAACAATTTCTAGAGGAGGAAGTCAACCTCTTTAATGTTTTGTGGATTTCTAGAGGAAACCACCACCCAGATCGTTTTCGGTGTTGGAAGACACACCCTAGCTTATCAGAGATACCATCTAGGCATTTCACCGTGCCAGTGCAGGAGTATTCAAATCCATTGCAGAGATTGCGTAGTGCAGTCAGGGAGGGCGCAAGGGTTAGAGAGGGTTTTGTGTAGCTGCACGAGACCGGGGCTTATCTCGTTGATTCCTTCCGACATAGTTGAGAGGAGTCCAGGGAGCTTCTTTTGAGCCACCAATCATCGGATATTAACAGTGGAATCTACCAGGGCGCACCAGACAGTCAGGAAGTGGGTAGCTCTTGTGGAAGGACATTTGGGTTTCCAAAGAGTTTTTTGGATCAGATCCAGGAAAACCCTTCCGACCCAGTACAGAGGAGGCTAGGGCACACATTTTGAGACAATTATTAGAGGATTCCACTGGTGGAATCATCAGGGCGCATTGCCAGAGCCCAAAAGGTGCGCAACCCCCTAGGGGATATCATCTGGGGTTCATCTAGAGCTTTAGTCAACCAATCTTCAGTCCGACAGATATCAGGAGGGGCCTAGAGGCCAGGGCGCTCAATTTGGGACAATTTTCAGGTTGATCGGTTGAGTATAGCCACTAGGGCGAGTTTATCCAGCATTTGCAGCAGTAGCTGTGAGTTTCTAGAGCTGCATGTTGTTGTTCTATCTGTGCATGTGTAGATCTATCCACATCTTCTGATCACAGGTATTTTGTGTTAGTTGCATTGTATTCCAATGACGATCCATGAGATCTAGCTGATGCTTATTTCTCTTCTTTCAACATATCAGTTGTATTTCTTGCTTTTTCCACATAATACATGCTATAGAGATTGTGTCGGTTCCTTATTTTGTATGCATCATATATATTGTTCAAAACTTATTTATATGACACACACATGCGAAAATCACCAAGCATGTTAACCCATTAACTAAAATGCAGCCCGAAACTCCCAAAGTATTAGATCCGAGAGTCAAAACAATAGTTCAGCAGTAGATACCCAGAGCCATCGGATTTGGGATATTTCAAATATCCCCTTGACTTCACATGCAAGTTTAACACAATATACAATTACAAAGAGTAATGTTGGAGGTCCAACACGTGGAGAACCTAGATCTCATGGAGCATCATGTTTGACTTCACACAGAAGCTCGATGTATTGTCCCAATTGAACAATAACAACTATTGGATTGTCCTAGTTAAAACTAAATCCTTATTGACCAGTCCCCGTTTTGTGTGGAACCCACTCCAGAGATCAAGCCGAAGCACGCAGAGGAGGGGTCAAGAACATACTGAGGGAAGCTGAGGGAATGGTTTATTTCCAACTTGAAATTGCAAGAAGTAAAATGCAGAAATTGAAATCTAAACTAAGTTAAACTAGAAATTGAAAGCTAATCTACAAAAATGAAACTACTCTAATGTTTTTCAGTGCCATGATTGATTTTATTATTGATTTTGTCTTTTTAAATTAGTGGAAATTGAATGCAATAAAGAAAAACAAAAATGAGACAATCACACAAAATGAAACTGATCCCCTAGGGGGGATTAATACTAGGCACTGTGTAGCCCACTGATTTTATCGATTTAGTTACAATCTTTTTTGGGAAGGCTTTTGATCCTTATAGTTCCGGATCATAAGTTTTACAATTTTTCCAAAAAGGTTTATTTCTTGAAGAGATAACGTGCTCCCGGGGGTCTTGGATGGTCTAGATATTCAAAATTTCGGCAGCAATTCCTCTTGGCTGTCCGCAAGTATGAAAAAAACAGCAATGTATATATGGTAAAAGATGCTCAAAATCCTTTAGAAAGGACCTGCAAAAAAGGGTTAGAAGATATACAAAATTTGTACAAAAATTTCTAAGTAAAACCTACACTAAATTAGCCAAAATGAGCCTAATAAAACAAGAAAATGGAGAGCCTTCTTACTGATATTGCTTGCTGTCCTAAAACAGCAAATACAATATCACTAAGTTGCCAAATACAGATTTAAAGCATTTAGCAAAAGAACTACCTTTAGCCCTTTAAAATTTAAAGAAATAGCTTGCTAAAAGTAAACGTTTCCTATGCTAGATCTAATCTTGAGATGAAACTTGAAAGTACAAAGGTAGATCTAACTTATCTTTGCATGCAGATTTAGATATTAAAGATTTAGAATAAAACTTAGATCTAAATGCTTGCATGTAAACAACTAACCAAAAGAATTTGTAGAGTTTCTTGAGAATGAGAAAGGAAGAATCTTGTAGCCTTGGAACCCTTGGGCAATGGGGTCTTTAGATGAATTAAGGAGGGACTAAGTCTTTCAATCCTTGAAGTTGTGGAAGAGACAACCAAGTTCCACCACCACTCCAAGCTATGAGAACCTATAAGCTTAAAATCTTTGCAATAAAACTGTTAATAGAATGGTGTCACCTACAAAAGAGACTTGAAAAGAATATTAGTTAACCAAAACATGTATACAAATCAAAATCTCTAAATATAGATGAACAATAGGATCTAAAAGCAACCAAGCTAGATAAATCCTATCCTACTCGGTGATAGCACCCTTCAAAAGCAAAACCAACAAATTTAAAGCAATAAATTAGACAAATATTACCTCATAGAATAAGCAAAAATGACATCAGACATCCACACACATGTACAACACACCTTCTTGACCTCCAAAGCTTTTTATTCCAAATGAAAGTATTACAATAGTATACAACCACGAACAAGACTCCCCAACTCCAACTAACCTTACAATGGAGAGGTTGACCTGCATAAATAGGAAACCAGGAGCCAATCCCAAAGCTTGAGGGTGAGTTGACTCAAGAATGAATATGCCACATGTGTGCTATACAACAAATTTCCACATTGATTGCATTTTTGAGATGGCTTAGCCCTTTTCCCTAGCTTGCAAACTTAAATCCCATCCTCCATCAACCTCATCTAAAAAACAACATTTGAGTTTCCATCTGCGGGTCACCCGTGTGCAAACTGTGGATGTTCGCACCTTGCTAGTTTGCAACTTGTGGATGCCCTCAAAAAATATAAAAAAATAAAATATTCCCCATATTCGGGCGGGTTTTTTGGTTGGGCTCATTCCCAAACTCTTCTTGGCCCATAAACAACGAAATTCAACCAACTCAACCCCTTGAGGATGGTATAAAGGCACCTTTGAGGGCATGGATGAGAAGGACAACCTAGCTGCAAGATTATGCTAACGAATTTGCAAGCTTCCCTTTTTTCCTTGATCCTTTGAGTAGCATCCCCCTGATCTGGAACTTGTTTTTCAAAATTCCTTACTCTCCCATATGTGGCTGTAGGGTGTGTTCCTATCCCTTCCGAGTCATCCAAGGAAGAGCCATCGCGCTGAGTTGATGCTTGAAGGACCAGTGGAGGAACTTGGGTGGTTGGCTTTGAGGCAATGTCGACAGTTAGAGTCAGGTTGTAACTACCTACTTATATTGTTTTCAATAAAAGAGTTCTCTTTCCCTCCATACATGTGTAAATTGATTCAATCTATTGATATATGTTAGTTTGCTTCATATACTTGATTTTTTGCACATTATATGTATGCTTTGAATTCATAACTACCTTGTTGCAACATAGAATTGGTCTTCTTTTGCAGGTTGATACCAGTGGAGATCGGGAGCAAAATCAAAGGTGGAAAGCAGGGATCGACATCAGATGTAGGATACAAGGTGTGAAGTCTCTCCTTCTCTCCTTCTCTCCTCAAAGAAGTAGTTATTTTCTTATAGCATTGTTGTGTGTGAGGGTAGGTTTTGTCTTTTACATATGGTCTCGCTCTGTTGTGACATGACCCAAGGTCATAGGGGAAAATCCCGTAATAATGTGAGGTAGAAAGGTGCCACATCTCAAGACAACTCAAGAGGTAGGTGCCACCTCTCCACTAAGGCGCCACCACTAAGAGAAGGAGAGGGTGAGTCATTCTTGGGATTGACAGCATGAATGAGGGTGTGCCACATCTCATGAAGGAGGGCGCACCTTCTCTTGAGATCTCCACCATACCACTTAACTCTAACACCACTCACTCCTTAACTCACTCACAACTCATCTTAAGAGTCACTAACACTTAGTGAACCAAGAGAGAGGGTGAGTTAACTAAAACCATGTCCCCGACATGTTTCCCAAAAAATAGCATTGCTGATTTTTTGTCTTTTATTTGTCTTTTATTCACCTTTTGTGAGTAAAATTGGCATTTAGTGATTAAAAATCGCTATTTTCACTCACAAAGTGGGTACGTAAGTAAAGTGGGTACTCTAAGCAAGAAAATGAGTACCCCCAAGGCATATGATGCCTCCTAGTACCACTTATTTAACTTATACATTATTTACAATTAAAATATCCCGTTTTTTGCGGGAAATGTTTTATTTGCAGAAAATATTAAAAATCCTAAGGGGGACTTAGCGCATTCCCATGAGACTCTAGGAGGATGCTTAGCATGGTAATATACATTAGACTCTAGACTTAGACAACACACACTAAGACCTAACCATTGGTACACACTCTAGCTTTGGAGGTGATGAGTGAAAAAACTAAGAAATTATAACTCGCTTAAAAAAAAATCAAGCAAGATATAATTATTAAGTAAACAAAAAACTCTAGAGTAATGTACTATGATTAAGTCTTAGGGGGCTAATCCTTTTACAAATTCATCATGCTAACTCATCTTGTTACAATTTCCCATAGGGGTATGGAAAATGCGTGATGAAGAAAAGGGATGAAAGGGGGGCCATAATCGTCGGCTGGACTTTTGAACTCTGAATTTGAACAAGTAAACTTTGGCAGCTCAACTGCAAGTCCATCCTAGTGCAACTTGGAGGGTAACATTACCCTTTCCTTGGTAGTTTTTGCATTCTGAAACCCTTATTTGCCTTTTGATACCCAGTTATCATTTGCAAGTCCCCTTTATAAGGTTTCAAGCTTTAGTCCTTTACTTTTTATTGGGCAGTAGTCCTTTATAATTGGTGCATTCATTTGCATCCGGACATGGATGATTACCATTAGAGGGGGCAAAGCTCAAGCTAGCCTGAGGCTTTTATGATGGCCTTTATAATTTAGCAATAGCATATACATAGAGCAACTGCATCAAGCTCTAGGCCTTTAGTCCCTTCTTCTCATGAGAGAATGGACCGTAGTTGAAGTTTAGGATATGTGAAAGGATTTAAGATGAAAGGTGTTAAGTATGACCGAGAACAAAATGTTACCCTTCGGAGGGCCCCCCAATATTACCCCTTTTTCCTAGGCGGTGACAACATGGGACTAGGGCATAGAAGCTAACCACCAAGGTGAAACAAGGCAACTGACACAATTTCCCAAACCAATGATCCATTATCCGACTTCAACCAAAGATCTTCATCCACATACCTGACAAATTAAGCACAACACTTTGCATGAAAGAAGGACTAACATACCTCATGCTGACAATGGCTTACCATCTCCCATATTCTGGGTTGCTTGAATGTGATGAGCCTTGGTTGATCTGTGCTGGGAGGCAAACTAGGGGGGCTGCTGGGCTGTTATCTGTGGACATGCTGATCATCATCATCATGGTGTAGATCATGTTCTCCATTGCAGGCCTCGATACATAATCTCCTCCAGTTACCTCTAGGAATGGGGGGTAACATGCACGATTATGGAATATAACATATGAAAAATTGGCATCACTATTTAGGCTTAATTGTAGTATATGACAGATAAAAATTGGCATCACTCCGATAATGATGTTCAATGTTCATAGCTATTTTGGCATTCTATATGTTCATATTTATATCATAGTGGCAAATTACAGTTAAAATTTCAATGTAGCAATGTTGATCCCAAAGGAGAGAAATCAATGTTACCTGGAAATTAAAGCCACCGGTGATTCCATCAACATTTAACACCTAGTCAATCAATTTTGCAAGTTATATAGTGTTAGCCCTAGATTGCCATATCATGAATGAGGTCATCTAGAAAGATCTGATTGACCAATTTTCACTTAAACAAAACTTGAATAAGATTATAAAATGCAAAGATACGGCTAAGCCTTCTAAAGAAAATTACTAGAAGGTAACAGCAAGGACTACCTCTCCCGCAAAGAAGAGATTAGGGCATATCCTACTCTCCATGGTATTTAGATTGATCTGAATGTCCAAAATAGTATGAGTAAGTCAATAATGAAAGGTACCCAGTGTTTGTTTGAAGGATTAAAAAAGTACAGATGATGTTAGTGGACTCCGGCTATTTCAGCAAAATTTAGCAAACACTGTCAAAGCTCTCTCTAGTTTTACAAGGTAACACTAGTTCATCTAAACGCTTCAAAAGATGAAATCCCAATAACCTCAGAAAGTGGGACTCCTCCAGCAGTGACAAACTCATCCTTGAATTCACCCTGTTCCAAATGAAGTATATTAGTAGAATGCTAATTTTGCTGGACTGCAATCACATTGACTACACAAAAAAGATGACATATCCAGAAGTTTGAAACATATGACATTACTTATATAAACAGCTACCTCAATCCAGTTATTCATACTTATACAGTGAACTGGTTTTCACAATGTACTACAAAAGATAAATGGAAAGTCATAAGCTATGTCAACAACACACCTTTCCCAACAGATCAAAAGAGCAATACTTTATACTGGAGGCAAGCACTTGCAAACTGTGGTGAGATACAGATGCCCATAAAGTATTCTTGTCCAATCCCTGCAATGTCATTTTCCAATGTGTGAATGAAATTCCAAGATTGAGAACATGTTCCAAAAAGGAAATTTCCTTGTGTTTCTTAAGAATTAAAGTAACAATTAACAAAGCACTTTTAAGAAATGCCGAGTAGAAATATTTGTCAAATTGCTTTTGCCTGTTTTCCAGGAATTAGATGACCTACTTGGCATCTTATTTTACACAAATGTTAAATCATAAGGAGACTTTCAACAAGAACCTGATGTTCCAGTAGATATTGCCAGAATCTTTTTGGAAAGTGAAATTCTGGTGGAGCTGAAGTCTGCAACTTCTGTTTCTGTAGAGCAGACTACAACATTCATTATAAAGTAGATAAGATGAGATAAGATAACTTTATTAAAGTCCATTAAATGAACAAAACTAGGTAAATGAAAGTGCACACTACAAAAGTGTTAATACAAAGTGGGAGTGCTAAGGCCGCTACTATAGAAGACATTTTGCAAGATCAGCCAGAAACATTTAATCCTCATAAACACTATACATATGACACAAGCATAGATAGGACTAGATCAGTTTATATCACATGACAAAAAAAACAAAGATCAACATACTTTGGGAGTTAGTATATCAATAAGTTGAGTTCAGCTTCAAAAAACCAAGTTCCTCAATGTTAAACTGGCACAAAAATAACTGCAATTTTATCACGTAATGAATGTCCAACCTGTTATGCATGAAGATATGTATTTCATATCTGTTTAGCAACTTGTATCTCACACCTTGATATAAGGTGTGCCTTCTTTTGCATATCCAATGGAAACACTTGAAGTGTCCTCATTTTTCCCTTCATTTAATGTCGTTTTCTTCATAAGGGTTGATGCATACCCATATCTACATGTGTTATTATGCAAGTAGTGATTATTCTGGGGTAGGTAGTATGCAGTCATGGCCAACATTGCCAGAGCGTGGAGCAAAGTGGGAGCGTCTCGAAAGCGTTATATATATATATATATATATATATATATATATATATATATATATATATATATATATATTGCGTTTATATTTAAAAAAAACATGCAGAAAGACAAATTAGCTGCATATTTGTGCTACTTGTAGATGAATACTACATTATTATGAAGTTAGAAATGGCATCCATACTCCATAGTATATTAATGATTATATCGAAACTTTGAAAGAAAGCATTATGAATAAACAAGCAAGGACATTTAAATGACAAACATAAATGACAAGCAATGTTTCAACATCACTTATATTGGGATCCACATCATTAGTATCATCCTTTATCCTTTGCCCCTTGTCTAGCCTTCGCTTCTACCTCAATCCTCTAGGGACATCAGTCAACACCATCCAATTTTGATGAAACTACCTAATCCTAGCCTTAAAACATGGTAGAAAAAGCTTAACATGTCTAATCAATGATTTTGGTTTGAGTGAAGGGTGCATTTTTGCTAAGTCCATGAAAAAGGAGTTTAACAATCAATAACACCAACATTGGGGTATACAAAGGGCTTCGTGCTCTTTATTAAATGCTAATCACATACCCTCATAACGATACGTGATAGAATCCAATGAAAATGTTGCAGTCCCATCCATCCTGAAATCCTGAAAACTGTTAAGTCTACTGAATTTTGAATGGGATATGGAATTCTACTTTCTCCATGTGAAGTCCAATGAGGTTGGAACCACTATCAAACATCCTAAAACAATTAATGGTAATGTTGAAAATTTAAGTAAAAGGATAAAAATGAAAGATAGGAAACCATATGCCTTTAAAAGCATGAAAAATAAACTCAATATATACCACAACTTCATAAACATGTAGAATAGTTATACTGCTCAAAATTCAATTTCCTTCAAATGAAACCAGCCATAATATCATTCATTTATCAGCCAAGAATGGGGCATAATCACCGTACACTCAAGACATCAACTTTTGTAAATGTCTAGATAGACCCATATGCAATGAGAGGTGATACAATTTAGCATAGTCATACATAATAACTCAATTGTGAATATAAACCCAAGTACGATGTTTGGGTTTCACGACAAGCCCAAAGTATCCAAGTGGAATGATGGTGTTGAAATATCCTTGATCCAATGGATCTGGATAGACTCTACTGAAACTGATGTCTCGGCTCTCAGATCTGATACTTTGGGGGTTTCTGGATGCGTTTTAGTTACTTATTTAACATGCTTGGTGATTTTTCATGTGTGTGTCATATAAATAAGTGTTTGAGCAGAATATATGATGCATGCGAAATAAAGGAGCCAACACAACTCAATAGCATGTATTATGGAAAATAGCAAGAAATACAATGTGTATGTAGGAAATATAGGAACTACTCATCAACTAGATCTCATAAGAGTTGATCGTCGTTGGAATACAATGCAAAAGAACAAGAAATACTTGTCTACAGAAGATCAGGAAGAATCGGCAACATGCATGCACAGATTTGCTGGATGCAATCTTGGATACTTATGACAACTGTTGCAAATGTCTGGAAAGTTCGCCCTGCTGGCAATACTCGTCTAATCTTCCTGGAAACCGCCCAAAATGATGCGTCCTGAGCTCACAACTCCTCTTGGTGACTGTCAGACTGAAGATCGACCCTCTACTGATCAAATTGGACCTCGGATGGGACCCCCTGGGGGTTTGCGCCCCTCTCCTGGACAACTGGTGTGCCCCAGTGATTCCACCGTCGGAATTTGGCAATGTATGGCTCAAATTGAGCACCCTAGTATGCTTTGTACTGGGTCAAGAGAGTTTCTCCAGATCTGTCCCGATGATCTCTCTGGAACCCTCATTGTACTTCCCCAAGTGCTGCGCACTTCCTGGCTGCCTGTTGCACACTAGGAGATTCCTCCATCAAAAACTGATGAGTGATAGCTCAAAAGAAGCGCCCTGTCTCCCTCTCAACTAGCTCGGAAGGAGATGGCGAGATTTGGCCTGCTCTCGTCCAGCTACACAAAATGATCTCTAACCCTTGTGCCCTCACTGGTTGCAATGCGCAATCTCTGAACTGGGTATACTGAATACAAATCTGGCACGGTGAAATACCTGGATGGTATCTCTGATAAGCTAGGGTGTGTCTTCCAACACCAAAACTGATCTGGGTGGTGGTTTCCTCCAGAAATCCACAAAACATCTAAGAGGTCGACTTCCTCCTGTAGAACCTGTTCTCAACTCAAAATCATAACATAATGAGGAATAAGGTCGAATTCCTCTTCTTATACCTCCCCCGATCTAATTTGTCGTTGACATCACTTAAGCTAGGCACCTTTCCTCCTATTCGAATGTGATTAATTAATTAAGTCCCCCCTTAACACCTTTTTCTTCTATTTCTCTGTTGACTTTGGCTTAAGTGACTTTTTCTATGTGTTGTCATTCTTATACACACTTGCAAACGTGAGCTAAGTCCTGCTCACTTAGTGTGTCCTTGGAGGCACAATGCCTAGGTTCAAAGCCCACGCTATCACTTTGACTTGAACCTCTTCCGTCTAGGCTTACTCCTAGGGAAGCCAAGGGGGGTAGACCCTAGTTACTAGATAAATTATTAGATGAATTCTAGGAGTTAATTTTAGTTTATTAAAGGTGAGGAGAAGCTAGCCTATATGGCAAGCAACAATGCAAATGCAAATCTTTAAATGAGAGTCAAACCTTTCCCTAAGTCAACTATGACTAGTGCCTAAGGTTGGGCAAGGGGTCAATTAGATTATACAATTAAAGGATTAAATACAATTATACAAGAAACAAATAACAAGATAGGATACAACAAGAATTACATTACAATTGAGATATACAAATTGACAAGATAGCTTACAATGAACAAGATGAATTAGATTATGGCACAATATATATATAAGATGAATAAAAGAATAGCTAGGACAAGAGATATTCAACTCACAAAATGGAATGATTGTAATATATCATACATGAAACTTTGTGAAAGAGAAATAACCACTTATAACAATTTTACAAATATACAAGGAAAATAGATTTTAGACCAATCACATGAGATACCAAAATGGAGATGTTTGAAATGTGAAATTGCTTGCAATGCCCGAATATATGAAAAAGGAAATTGCCTTTAAGTGTGATTGTAAAACTTGAAATGAATACTTGCTTGAGATATGAATACCACAACTATGAGATTGCTTGAAAATGAACTTGAAATGCTATGTTGTGAGATTGCCTTGAAAAATGTATTGCAAGTGTTGTGAATGTAGTGTGTAGCTTAATTTTAATAGATTTTAGGTGTCACTTTGATTAGGGGATCAAGTTTGATAGATTGAGTCCTAGACTATGCGACTACCCCAAAACCATTATTATTCTGACCAAAAGGGAGTGTTGGGTGCTCAAGAAGTATGGCAACAAGGCCTACCCTAGCTCCACAGGTCAAACCCAAAGAACAAGGTACTCCACCCAGAGGACACCTAGTGCCGTGAGATGATCCCTAACCTAGCACCCCGAGCTTCTTTCCAAGTCTTAGATTTTATGGTGCAAAAACAATAAGTGGTTATGGATGACTAATTACTACCTCCAACCTTTGCCCTTTCTTGTCACCCAGGATCCAACTAAGGGGCAAGGGGAGAGAATACGGGGCAAACGTTGGGAACACAAATATTACTTGAGCAATGATTTTAAATTAAAACAAGCCTTTCCTTATTGCAAGGAATGGCTAGGTGCCAGTCTCTTGCAAGATGGAGCAAAATAAATGAATTGAAAAGTTTTATTAGTTTGCTTTAACAAATAATGAAATTAGTTTATTGCTTGCTTTACAAATTAAAAGAAATTACAATCCCACAACTACGGTCATGTGGAGGCACTATGCCTACCTTTTGACCAATGTGGGTATTAATTAAAGAATTAAAAATTAAATTTGCTTGAAAGAATGAAATAACTTGAAAGCAAAATTACCTCAACTATGGCACATGTGGAGGCACAATGCCTACCTTTTGGGCCAAAGTGGGTAGTAAAAAAAATGAAAAATAACTTGGAAATAAAGTGCAAACCTCACCACAATGGCTCAAGTGGAGGCGCAATACTTACCTTTTGGCCAAGTATGGGTGTTGTTGCCATCCTTATACACACTTGCAAACGTGAGCTAAGTCCTGCTCACTTAGTGTGTCCTCGGAGGCACAATGTCTAGGTTCAAAATCCACGCTGTCACTTTGACTTGAACCTCTTCCGTCTAGGCTAACTCCCAGGGAAGCCAAGGGGGGTAGACCCTAGTTACTAGATGAGATTTACGATTAAGTGTTCTAGGAGTTAGTTTTAATTAGTTAAAAGGTTAAGGGGAATCTAGCCTATGATGTCAATCAACAAATGCAAGATGCAACTATCGAAGTATGAAAGTCAGACCTTTTCATAGGGTAACTAAGACTAGTGCCTAAGATTGGGCAATGGGGTCAACTAAGTTAAGGGGGTGTTCGTTACAAGATAATTACAAGTTACAAAGTATTACTAGATTAAAACAAGATAGATATAACTAGACACAAAGAACATATTAGATATACATATTAAGACTAGATACGACATATACAATATACTAACAGTTTTACTCGCATGTGCAGGAATTAAAGATACTCAAGACAAGGCTGTTGGGAGCGTGGAGCGGGAGCGGGAGCGGGAAGCACATATTTTCAAAAATCTCCGAGAGCGGGAGCGTTTTTTATATAATACATAAAAAATATATATTTTGATGCATATATATATATATATATATATATATATATATATATATATATAAAACATACAGAATGTTGAATCAATTGCAAAAAACATGAAAACATAGATATAAGATCATTTAACTAATTGATTAGTGATGAATCGATGATCATTAAAGCATCAACCATTTAGTACATCTTACATAGTACATAGCATACTACACATATAACATCAATCATAAACATATGTGGGACTTGTTATCCCCGATATCCAGGGATAACTAGGAGATCATGTCTCGAGGCCCATAGGTCCTAGACATGGAGTACCGAGAGCGGGATTGACATGAGCATGGCCCTGGAGGGCCCATCTTTCTTCTTCTTCACCAGATTTGTCCTATCAGCAGCAACAGCTTCCATCACCACCAGCTTGGACATGCATCGGAGAGGACTCTTGCTCCATGAGGTAATTGGTCCAAGGTATCATGGTATGTGTCATGTTTGATCGTTATAACCTTCTTATATATGCATTAGGTTCCTTTCATTTATGATGAATGCTTGGATCTTACACTAATCCACTTGACCATTGTTGGGGTGATTGATGGGGTGAC
>WSFP011491041.1:0-14852 GCA_009831015.1 Picea engelmannii
CTTGGTAGATTTGATAAGTGTTTTTATACCTTGTATTTCGATCTGAATATCATGGATGCATGCTTGTGTTTATATGCCATAATAATTTCTGTGTAGAATGATTGCCTGGTGTTTTAAACTGGAAATAATGGATGCATGTGTATGCTTATATGTCATCGTTGGTTTCTGTACAAATGGTTAAGTCTCGGGGCCAGAAGGGTAGCTCTCTAAGGTCTTGGAGTCGTGGGAGTTTGAAGCCCTGAGAAGTTGAATTTCGTGATTCAAGCTCAGAAGGGATAGCGAGCCCAATTATAGAAAGAGAAAATACCCTACCATTTGGTTAACGAATGGTCGAAATCCTTTCGAGAATACCCCAGATCTGTCGAGACCGGTAGATCTATAGGAGGAGTGCAGACGTTAACACCTTGACCCTTTCAGCCTTCGCATGTAGCGATGGGATCTCGGACCGTAGATCCAAGGATCTGACGGATCCCTATTGACCGTCGATCTTAGCCTTTGTATAGGCAGGAGAATAGCATTTCGCTGACTCACGACTTGGAGTGGTCAAGGGTAGGGCTGCATGAACTCACGATTCGCGAGATTGTGATGTGATTGTGACCATTGGATGCAAGGCATGGGAGAACCGTTGGATCAGAACCTTCGTGGTTATCGCCTATCAGAGGTTCAGAACTTGAGGGAGTTTCTTTTCGATTGTAGAAGTCACGAAGTGCTAAGCGCCGAGGGCTCATGCAAACACGTGACCTGTCCATAAGTGGGGTCCGCGTGGTTGACAGGTGGTGTAACAACAAGTGCCTAGAGAAAGATGGGAACGAGTGACAGGTGATGGACACATGTCGCCTGGGAAGGGGTAAACCCATTGTTGACTTATCGTATCTCAAGAACTCATGAAGGAGGAGCATGAGGGCTCAACACTCCAACTCGCGAAGTCGCGAGATGCGAGTAACGCTAGTATTTAACCTAGGAAGTAGGTGACTGATGGTGGACACATGTCACACTGGGAAAGAGTCAACCCACTGTTGACTTATCGTGGCTCGAGGTTTCACAGGATGAAGAAGATGCACCTTGATCGCTAAGGCCGCGAAATGTCGAGAGTCGAGGTCTCATGCGACGAGCGGTAGTGACATAGCTCGTGAGCAGAGTATAGCAGGGTTGACAAGTGGAGTGTGCACGTCGTTTTGGCAGAGTCCACACGACATTGACCTCTCGCGTCTCGGGGATTCATGAAGGAGGAGCATGAGAGCTCAACACCTCAACTGGTGAGGTTGCGAGTGGTGCTAGTGTTTGGCCTAGCCTACGGTTACATGTAGCAGGCGCTAGGGAGGAGAGAGCCATACCCATATAGCATCTCGGGTATCGGTGTTTGGAGAAAAGGGAGTCGAGAGCTTGATTCCCGACTCGTGAGTTGCGAAAGGCGCTTGCGCTAAGGCCAACTTGTGGTCGTTTGGAGGAGGATAAGGGAAGAGAGGGTCTGCGCTAGGCCCCATAGAAGTCTCGAGGATTTTGTTCCTCGAAGAAAAAGACAAAAAATCTAACTTGCTGTAGTGGGTGTGTGACACTCTAGTTGGCTCAAAATTCTAAGTTATTTGATGATAAGGACACATTGCCTTTGAAATGTGCTATCCAAATTATAAACATTACCTTTGTATTTCCACACTTTAAGGAAGGATGTATGGCAAAACACTCCCCTGAAGAAGTCATAAACAAAGACATACCTTGGTTTTCTTTTTATGGATCCCCCCCGAAGGTGGGGCAAGGGGGATTCCACATCGATCCCCCACTCACGACATCTCTTTTAAGATTGGACCAGGAAACAACAAAAATAATGTATGTGAACTTATGGCTCTAAAACCAATCTTAATGCTAGCTCAGGAACAAGGCATTTCTCAAATTCAAATTTATGGAAACTTTCTCCTTGTGATTCAATGGATGAAAGAAGAATTCAATTTGTGCAACTTCACTTTGCAACCTATTTTTCACAACATTCTTCTTCTAAAATCAACCTTCTATCACATCTCTTTCACACATGTTTACAAGGACATGAACAATGAACCAAATAGGCTATCTAAGGATGGAGTGGCACTGGAAAATGGGATCTGGAAGATCACTGACAACACCCTTGCGCACTCCTTTGAATATGTTCATGCTCCATGGTTCTATGTTTCCTTTGCTTGCTATTAAGCTTAGTGATCAACACTTCTTCATGAAAAGATAGAATGAACTCCTTCGAGAAGACTGGTTGAACTCTCTCAATGTATAAATATGACTATATTTTTTTGGAAATTTTGACGAGAATTGGATATGTTGTTTCACTAGTATAGATCTTAGTATAGGTTTATTTGAAAGAAAAATTTAGAACTACATGTAATTTAGAACCACTATAATTTTGTTTTTATAAATAAAATTACTAGTTTTTTTTTTGTGGAAGAAAAAATGGATTGGATTTTAGAAACAATATAATAAAATGAAATAATCATTTTTTATTAAAGTTGAATAACTTAATATTGATTTTAATAAATAATGGTCATTGTTATTAATTTCATAAAAAAAAATCAAATATTTAATATTTTTAAAATTACAAAATTTATTCCCCCGGATGGGGTAACAAATTACGATCCCCAGCTATGAACCCACCCATCCACGAGGTACATGGCTGGAGGGAACAACACAAAATGTCAATGGTGGCAACATGACTTAACACAACCCACATGCTAATTCATAATCATGAGCCTTGTCGAGGTGGCGGTAACAAGGCATTAAAGAGACACACCCAGGGAGTAATAACCATAGTTATAGCAGGTAGTGATGGATTTGACACCCAGTGTAGAGGACATCCCATAGATGTTACGCCCCCCTCCCATCCAGGCAGTGAAATCAATGCCATGGCTTGAAGCCAAACCAACGGCAGTAAATATGCTCCCAGAACCTAGCTCTCACATGCAAAGCCCATGAGGACTGTGTACGAGCCCAACAATCGCACACGAGCCTGCATTCATGTTGGCCATCAAGTGATAAAATTGAAATGAAAGGGGTGAATTCTTGGCATGGAGATCTGATAAGCATCCATGTTTGCTCCATTTCCTTCATGTAGATCCCCTAGTTCCACTGTGACAACAACGACATCATACTTTTCCTACATTTCATGGCCAGAGGAGGCCCCGGATGCAAAGGTCGTCACTGTAGGCAACGACTTCCAGTTCCTTGAGCTCAAAAAGAAGCCATGGCTACGACCGAGAATTATCAGACCCTCACGCCCACTGAGACCAGATCTGAGCTTGAACTGATTGAAGTGGAGGTGCATCTCGAGCATGGCATAGTAAACAAGGAAGTAGTGAACAAGGAATTTGCCAAATGGATTCCATATACTGGTACCTCCTGCTCCAGGGAGACCAAATATCACAAGACCATCTACCTGTACTGGCATGTCAAAACCCTATTGGGCAAAGTAATTATGGAATGAAGTGTTGTGTTTAGCAAGATTCTTCTTCAATTAGAGTACCTCCAGCTGCAGATTCGAGAAATCGACCAAAAAATCGCCCTCGTCGTTGAGCGCACGGTTGTCCTGGACCTAAATGAACCATGGTATGATTAGCCTCAGGTTCACGAAGTATCTGGGCTTCCACCCCGTCACTAGCTCTAATGCTTTCATTTTCAATTTTTATTTTGGTTCTCACAAGCAAATCTGCTAGGATAGACCAACATGCTTCACAGTCCCACTCCTGGCAGCGCAGGTTTTTTCACCTTTGTAATTTTGTTACTAGATATGGGCTATGGCAAACCAAGCTCTTGTATCTATGTCATTAAGGTTTTAGATCTAGGTTCTATCAGGAAAATTCTATGGAAATGACCAAAATACATTGGCTTCATTGCAGCTAGATTGAATTCCCAGGTGGCAGGCTAGCTGCATGACAGATGTAATTTTTTTTTGTGAATAGAATTTTGTCGGTTAGCTTACAAAAAAAATTTAAAATTTATTAAAACTTTATACAATATGAAAATTAATTTTAAAAAATGATTGAATTTATCTTTATTAGTCCATGTTGAAGGCTTAGGACTATAGCAATCTTTTTTTGCGTTGACTGCGATTTTGTTTTTGCGTTGACCAAAAATTTCTCACTTTTTTTCCATAGTTTAGCTTTGTTGCAAGCGATTCAATTTTTTTTCCTGTCTTCTAATTAGTCCTTCAAAACAAGATCTTATTTTCGGGGCGACAACAGGAATTTAATAGGCAATTTAATTATGCAGCTGTAGTGGATGGTTGCAACAGGTTCATGTACGAATTTCAAAGTTTCGAGACGATATTGGTTTTCGAAGCTTGCCACTATGTCAGTTGTTGATTGAGGATATTTAAAGTTGTGGACGAGAGAATATGCATATGTATTTATTATATAATATATAGACCGATTTTAATAAATATATGTAGTTTATTCACTTCTAATTCTTCTTTAAATTTAGTACAATCCATAAATTTTAAAGGGATTGTTGTGTACTATATGACATGATTTTGTGCGAGAGCTTTTATGGATTGCAAGGATTTTTAATTGAGTTCTTTTGTTCTAAGTATTATTAAGTTCTTTGCATTTAATCATAATATAGTGTGCTATGAGCCATAAAGACGAGGTTCTTCCGAAGTTGCAAGTGTTGCAACTGGCAACTTGCAAGACATGAATTTGGGCTTCTACAAATCTATGTTAGAGGGTAAGAAATCATGTGCATCTAGTATCTTGCTTTTAACCAATTTGCCACCATGTTAATTTATGTATTTTCAAACAAGTGCAACAAATTTCTCTGGTTGTTGTTTGATAGTGTGCGCCTCATGCATAGTGCAATTACCTCTGTTTTGTTACTAGTTGGAATGGTGGGTTGGAAAAAATTTCGGGTGTGTTGTATATGCAAAAGAGAATTGAGAGTCGAGTACTATTTTTTTGGGGGAAGCAATTTAAGATGGTTAGAGGTTGTTGCAGAAATTGTGTAAGACGAAAACAATCAAAGGTGTACAAGAAAAAAAAAACCCATGCATATTGCAGTTACTTATGGTCTGTTACTAGTTGGAATGGTGAAGTGGAATATTTTTTTGGTGTGTTTTATATCCGAAATAGAAATGGGGGTTGATTATTGTTTTGTTTCTTTTAGAGGCAATTTAAGCTAGTCAGGGTTGTTATAGAAAGTGTGTAGGATGAAAGAAATCAAAGGTGAACATAAAAAAAAAAGGCGTGTTGGTTTAAGGTTGTATTGTTCACTTTGTCTTTGGGTTGCGAAATGTGTTTATCCACCTTATGTTTTGTTATAGTTAAGAAAGATGAAGCTCTTGTTAAATTTTAAGTGTTGTGACTTGCAAGGTGTAGGACTTATCGTGTTGGGCTTCTGCAAATCTATGTCAAAGGGGAAGAAATTGTGTGCATTGCATGCTTTATGCCAAAGAATATTAGAAACTTATTCTTATTTTGCGTTTTCAGAATTAAGTTAAGTCAGTCAAGAGCTATTTTTTGAGACTACATAGGTCAAAAAAATCAAAGTTAAATACAAACAAAAAAGTGTGTTGTTTTGGGCTTGTATTGTTATTTTAATTTTGTAGTTGCTTGATGCTATGGAGATAGCCTAAAGCAGTGGGAATTTTTTCCTTTGAGTTGTGTTTACAAAGTATCTACAATAAGAAGGCTAGGGTGTCCATCTCTTACCTTGCTTTTGACCAATTGTCTGTGATATTCACTTATGTTTCTTGGACAAATGAAATTAGTTTGTGTGCTTATTGTTTAATAACATATGCTTTATGCACAGTACAGGTGCAATGTTTTATTGGAGTTTGTTCTGGTGTTTTTTTTAACCCTTTTTTCATTCATCATGTGCAAAAATGTATGTGTTGATCCTTCTCTTTCATTTTCATTTACATTTGAAGATGCAGATAGTTGCATTTTCAAAAGATATGTCTTAATGTCATGAATCTGATGTAATTCCTGCAAGAAATAGGATCCTAGTTCATATTGATATGATTGCAATGCGTATATATATTTGTTGTATAGACAAACCAAGAAATGATGTATTCATCCATTCCACAATCCAATGGAAGAGTAATGGAAATGCAAGGGGGATGTGGGATGCATCGAACAAACATTGTGCAAGAGTATATGAAAAAATGCATCCAATCTAAAAAGACAATTTCTCTGTAGCAGATGGTCAATATTGCAATGTGTAATGCGTTTTTGCTTATGTGTGGAGCCTTTTGATTTGACAATTTGTTTGCATTTTGCATAGTTGTATCTTTCGTGCTTTGTATAGATTTTTTCTTAGGACACTGAACATTTGGTCTATTTTCAATTCCTGAGTGGAGAATTGATACCAATTCTCTGACATCCCTACATTGCAGTGCTTTCACACATTGGCACTTGCAATAGTTTTGCACCATGGATTGTGGCAAGCCATGTGGTTTCCATGGTGCCTGGGTCATTTATGGTAGGTTGAGTTGCTTGGATTTACGAGAAGAGGGCATGGATTAGAACTAGTGCATAGCAAATGTCCTACTTTTCCATGGGATGGATAATGGTTTCTATTTATTATTGGGCATAATTCAAAGCTAATTCATGTGTGTGGAAAGGACAATTTAGTAAATATGGGCCATGCATTTTGCCTAGAAGCAATTGGAGTTGAGTAATGTATTTATGTTTGAAAAAATTCCTAGCTAAAAGCCTTCTTTTACGAGGGATTTTTCCCAAGTTGTCCAAAGGCTTTTGCTATGAACATATGTTGGCACTCAGTGTAGTTCTGTCTTCCGCTCCTCTGCTCTCCGCAGAGGCATATCGCTAGCACAACCAACACTTGTGTATTTTCAATACTTGTGAGGAGGATTTATACCATTTATCGTCGTGCACTTGTGCAGCTCTGCAATTCCAATACATGGGCATCACGAATCAAAGAAATTCACCTTGGTAGTGTATTGATATTTGGAAAATCTCCTAGTCAAAAATCATTTTTTACAAGGGGCATTTTTTCAGGTTGTCGGAAGGATTTTGCTATGAACATATGTCTCCACTCTGTGTAGTTATGTGTTGCACACCTCCACACTTCGCAAAAATATATGGCTAGCACATGAAGTACTTGCGTATTTTCAATGCTTGTTCATCGTATACAAAAATGCATGTGTTCATAGTTCGCTTTCATTTTCATTTATGTTTGAAGATGCAGATAACTACATTTTTGAAAGATATATCTTAACATTAGGAATCTAATGCAATTTGTGCAAGAATTAGGATCCTAGCTCATATTGATATGATTGCAATGCATCTATATCTTTGTTGTCTAAATAAGCCAAGAAATGATGTATTGATACATTCCGCAATTCAATGGAAGAGTAATGGAAATGCAAGGGGGACGTGGAATGCATCAAACAAACAATGTGCAACAGTATATGAAAAAATCCATCCAATCTAAAAAGACGATTTCTCTGTATTAGATGGTCAATATTGTGATGTGCAATGCGTTGTTGCTTATGTGTGAAGCCTTTTGCTTTGACAATTTGTTTGCATTCTGCATAGTTATATCTTTCGTGATTTGTAGGTTTTTGCTTGACACAGAATGTTTACAAAGTATCTGCAATAAAAAGGCCAGAGTATCCATCTCTTACCTTGCCTTTGACCAATTGTCTATGATATTCACTTATGTTTCTTGGACAAATACAATTAGTTTGTCTACTTGTTATTTAACAGTGTATGCTTTATGCATAATGCAGGTGTTGTATTTTACTAGAGTTTGCTCTAGTATTTTATTTAACCCTTTTGTCATTCATCGTATGCAAAAATGTATGTGTTGATAGTTCTCTTTCATTTTCATTTACATTTGAAGATGCAAATAGCTACATTTTCGAAAAATACGTCTTAATGTTGGGAATAAGATGTAATTCTTGCAAGAAATAGGATCCTAGTTCATATTGATATGATTGCGATGCATTTATATCTTTGTTGTCTAGACAAACCAAGAAATGATGTATTGATCCATTCTGCAATTCAATGGAAGAGTAACGAAAATGCAAGGGGGATGTGGAATGCATCAAACAAACAATGTGCAAGAGTATATGAGAAAATGCATCCAATATGAAAAGACGATTTCTCTGTAGTAGATGGTCAATATTGCGATGTGTAATGCATTGTTTCTTATGTGTGGAGCCTTTTACTTTGACCATTTGTCTGCATTCTGCATAGTTGTATATTTTGTGCTTTGTACTGGTTTTTACCTAGCATAATGAACATTTGGTCTATTTTCAATTCCTATGCGGAGAATCGATACTAATTCTTCGGCATCCCTGCATTGCGGTGCTTTCGCACATTGGCACTTGCAATAGTTCTGTACCATGGATTTTGGCAGACCTTGTGGTTTCCATGGGGCCTGGGTCATTTATGGCAGGTTGAGTTGCTCATATTTATGAGGAGATGGAGGGGATTTAGAACTAGTGCAGAGTAAATGTCCCTCTTTTCCATGGGTTGGCTAATGGTTTTCTATTTATTATTGGGCATATTTTAGAGGTGATTAATGTATGTGGAAATGACATTTTAGTAAATACGGGAATTTCATTTTTCCTTGAAGCAATTGGAGCTGAGTATTGTATTTATGTTTGAAAATTTTCCTAGCCAAAAGTCTTTTTTATGAGGTATTTTTCCCAGGTTGTTTGGAGGCTTTTGCTATGAACATATGTCAGAAATTGGTGTAATTATGTCTTCCACACCTTCGATTTCAACATAGGCATATGGTTAGCGTAGCCAACACTTGTGAGGTGAATTTATATCATTTATCGTCGTGCACTTACGCAATTCCGCAGTTCTAATAGTTGGCCTTTGCAAATGAAAGAAATTCACCTTGGTAGTGAATTGATATTTAGAAAATCTCCTAATAAAAAAGCCTTTTTTACAGGGGCATTTTTTTTCAGGTTGTCGAAAGGCTTTTTCTATGAACTTGGTGCAATTATGTGTTACACACCTCCACACTTTGCAGAGGCATATGGCCAGAACATGCAACACTTGTGTATTTTCAATGTTTGTGTGGAGAATTTATGTCAGTTATCATCTTGCAGTTCTGCACCTTCGTAGTTGTGCAACGGCTTTTTCTATGACCATGTCTTCAAAGTCCACATGGATATTTGTTGTGTGTTTCCGCACTAGGCACAATTATGTCGTGGGAATAGAAAAGGCTTGGTCTATTTTCGAGCACTATGTGGAGGATCCATGGCGTTGATGCTCACAAGTTGATGTGCTTCTGTAGGTCTGCATTTGCAATAGTTTCTCACTTGGTTGTGACAAGCTAGGTTATTTGGAGAAATGCCGAGTCACTTCTAGGGCATTGATTTTTCTCAGATTTAGAAGGAAAGGAAAAAGATTTAGAATTGATGCAAAGTAAATGTCCCGATTTTCTATGGATTGGGTAGTAGTTTCTATTTATGATTAATTGTGTTCCGAAGATTGTTCATGTGTCTAGAACTAGTAAATACGCACCATGCACTTGGTATTAAATCAATCTGAGCTCTTTGATTTATTTATGTTTCAAAATTTTTGTGTTGGATTGCCTTTATACTTATCATTTTTCCAGGTTGTGTGGATGTTTTTGCTGATGTGATATTGTGATGCCCTTAACAGGCATGTTCTTCGCAAAGCAATCACTTAGTCCATTTTCAATCCTCATGCGGAGAATCCATGCTTTCAACTCTTGCACTGACATTTCATATTGCTTATGGTCCGACATTGTCATGCTTGGATGCCTTGACAATTCTGTAGTCGACATACCTATACTTGGTCTATTTAAGATGGTCTATTTTTAAGCCTTGTGTGAAAAAACCAACATGGGTCATCCTCTCACACTGTTTCACTTCCGCACCTTCGCATTTCCAATAGTTCTGCATAGGTGATTGTGATAAGCAACATAATTTGCAAGATAGGTCACTGATTTATGGTACATTGATTTTCTCTGATTTAGGAGGAAAGGGTAGGCATCTAAAAGTGGTGCTAAGAAAATGTGTTTCTTATATGTGGATTGTTTGATGGCTTTTGTTTATGGTTAGTGCTATTCGAAAGGTAGTAGATATATGCAAAAAATACATTTTAGCGGATTCACATCGTGCTCTTGGCCCTGGGGCAATCTTAGCTCTGCGATCTATTTATCTTTGGACAATTTGATAGTCAAAAGCATTTTTACTTGGCCATGTTTGAGGTTAGATAGAAGGTTTTGTTATGGTAATATCTTTGCCCTTTGCATAACTATGCCTCTCACAGAATCAACACTTGGTCTATTTTCAACACATGTGTGGACAATTCATAACATCTAGTCTTATCCACTCGGGCACTACCTCAACAATAGTTATTGGATATGTTGAAAGTATTCATGCAGTATCCTACTTTTATTCAATGGTCTACCAGATTAATTTATGTATTTGACAAATGCATGCAACTAGTTTCTTTGCTTGTTTTTCATGTGCCCCACATCAATGAACATAGTTGAATATAATACATAGAAATTCTGTTAATATTGACATCAGACTTCACGATTGCTATGTGTTCCAAAACAATCCATTGTTATTGCTTTATAATCTGTCGTTCAAGCATTGTGTAGTTACTTCATTTCATTGAAATTTGCATTGCCATTTGTGTAATGTTTAAGCAAACCATTTTTTTTTTGGTTGCAATGCTTGATCAAACCGTGAAATGAAATATTTTTGGGGTGTATCATATATGTCAAAGAAAATTAGTAGTTTCTTATTATTGTTTTTTTCGGGGCTAGGTTAAATTGGTCAAGGACTATTTCAGAAACTATATAGATTAAAAAATAATCAAAGTTAAACACAAATAAAAACAAGGCATGTTGCTTTGAGATTGTATTTATCATTTTATGTTTTCAGTTGCTCAATGCGATAGACATAGCTTAAGCATCATCTGAATGAAAAAAAACTAAAACATGGAAGATACAATAGATGTTGAAAACTATGAAAGCAACAAGAAATGCATTGTGCATGGCATTATTGACCATGTTTTGCATAGAAATGGTCTTTTTAGATTGGATGCATTTTCATATAGTCCCGGGGATTGTTTGTTTGATGCATCGCATGTCCTGTTGCATTTATGCTACTCTTCCATTGAATTGCAAAATGGATTAATAGATCATTTATTGGTTTGTTTAGACAACGAAGATAAAGAGGCATTGGAATCATATGAGCTTGAGCTAGGATCTGATTTCTTGTACGAATTGCATGGGATTTGTGACATTAACATATCGTTGTTGAAAAATGTGGTTGTTTGTATCTTCAAATGTAAAAGACAATGAGAGAGGGCTATGGGGAGATACATTTTACATATGATGGCCGACAAAAGGATTAAATATAACGATTGTAGTTTGGTCACTAATGAGGAAAAAAAAGTATTTTCATTTCAACATAAATGCAAATGTAGATCCATATTACATCTTGTTTCACAATGCAAATGCAGATCCATATTACATCTTGTTTCACAATGCAAATCCTATTAGCGGCCACTATGAACCATTGATTTACAAAAAACTAGTCAGATGCAATCTTGAAAAACCTAATACTTACTTGTCACCAATGTGCAAAAACCTCAAATACTATTGGAAATGTAATATGGATAATATGCATTCTTATGGATTGAGCAAAGCAATTGGTGTTGTATCTGGTTGTGGTGATAGTTTGTTCGGAGCAATTTTCTATTTGATAGCCACAGACTTCGATGTACAATCCTTGAGACTTTACATTGTGCAATTCTTTTACAATGCAATGAAAAGTGGTGACCATAATGCATTGCATTGCTTGCATGAATCAGAAAGAGTATCTATAAATATGACAATGCCATATGAAAAAGGGAAGATAGAGGGTGGGGCATTTTGTTTGCAATGGATATCATTCATTTTCAATGTAAATATCCAAGTGTGGTCCCTCCATGGAAAAAATATTGTCAACTTGCATTATGCTAGCTTGAACTGTGATAAAACAATTGATGTGTTGTCATTTGAAACACATGAGCTTCACATTCACTATGAGCCATTGCTAAGGGAGAAGTATAGTGAAATATGCAATCAACATTGTGACCAATGGATATTGGGTGCAGTGAATACAGGTGGAAGCAAGCACGATAGAGATACAATACTGGCATTGAGAAAAAGTATGTGTGACAATGTATTGGGAAGATGCCAAGATAGACACAATGCACATTGTGAAGATAAAATTACATGAGTAAATAACAATGCATTGGATGGAATATGTTTTCATAAAGCAAAGAGAGTTGCAGTTGAGAATAATAGACTTAGTTTCCATAGACTAAAAAAGATAATATGCGAAAGAAACAAATGCAATTGCGGGTTCGTTACACAACAAAAGGTAAAAATGCATGTACATGGAGAAGATGGAAATTCAATCAATGCAAGAATGTGTGCAATGCAATGAAAAGTGGTGACCAAAATGCATTGCATTGCTTGCATGAATATTTGAGACTTGTTCCTATAAACATTACAACAACTATTTTGAATTGACAAGAGTATCTTGTAAATATGGCAATTCCATATGAAAAGGGGAAGATAGAGGGTGGTACATTGTATTTGCAATGGATATCATTCATTTTCAATGTAAATATCCAAGTGTGTTCCCTCCATGGTAGCAATGTTGTCAACTTGTATTCTGCTAGCTCGAATTGTGATAGAACAATTGATGTGCTGCCATTTTAAACACATACAATTCACATTCACTACGAGCCATTGCTAAGGCACAAGTACAATGAAATATGTGATCAACATTGTGACCAATAGATATTGGGTGCAATGAATATAGGTGGAAGCAAGCATGATAGAGATATGGTATTGGCATTGAGAAAAAGTATGCATGAGTATTGGTTCCTGAACATGTACTAGAAAGATGCCAAGATAGACACAATGTACATTGTGAGGATAAAATTACATTATCAAATAGTAGCACATCGACTAGAATGGGTTGTCATAAAGCAAAGAGAATTGCAATTGAGAATAATAGACTTAATTATCATAGACTAAAAAAGATGATATGTGAAAGAAATAAATGCAATTGTGGGTTCGCCACCCAACACAGGGTGAAAAGGCATGTACATGGAGAAGATGGAAATTCAATCAATGCAACAATGCATGGTAGTAAAAGAGCAAAAGTAGCATATACAAAATTAAAACAAATACTGTCTAGCGCCAAAGCTGGACATAAAAGAAAAGGTGGATGTTCATGTAGTGAGCATATCGATGTAAAAAAGAAACATGCACATCTACTCTATGTGAAATACATCCAAGATACACCTAGGATTGAATGTGCAATTTGTGAATAGTTGCATTTTTCAAAGAACATTAAATGCTTGAAGAAAGAATATCTAAGCTTGACTGCATGTGACAAAAAATTATCTTTTGAGAAGATATGTATTAGCTGTAAAGGAGCACTTGAAAATGGGAAACTACCATGGTTTGCAACACCCGATAAGATAAGACCCAACATGCCATTACCAATTGCGAGCACACTCTCAGAACTTGAGGAGACACTTGTATCACTTAGAATTGCATTTTCACAAATTAGACAATGAGGCTACAAATGACTGTAGATGAGCTTGACAGGCTCCATCATCAATGTTCCTATTCATATGGATATTGTCCAAAAAGCATTTCCACAATCCATTGATGAAACAATGACAATTGCAATTGCATTGAAAAAATGATTGCAATACAAAAATGCATATTAGACCGGAAGAGTACGTGTAAACATTGTCATGAGAGAATTAAAAGAATTATGTTCCTAAATTTTATACAAGGCTTGAACCATCACTATGAACAAAGAATGGATTGATTTTCACCGGCAAGATAGTAAAAAATCCATAGAAAACACAAATTTTGATTGTGAGAGTGATATGGAGATAGAATCGGATAGTGAGATACCTAGTGAAATGTCTATACATGGATTCATAGACTCACAATGCATCCATGATTTGCAGGACAAGATCATTGAAGTTTCACTTGCTGAAGGACATCGTCCACTTGGAATATTCATGGGAAAATATGCAGAAGAAATGAACTTTCCAACCATGTTCTATGGGAATCCACATCATGATGACATTATAAAAACCAAAAAATAATGAAATGGGAATTATTGCATGCTAGCAACGATTTCTCATATCACAAAACAAATTTGTTCTTCAAAACGATGCAGACAATAATAAAAAAAGTGCTTTCTTGTGTGTGGATATGAATAAGAAAGGGACAATTACGAGGAAGGAAGTTACTGGCAAAAGATGTGAAGTACAAACCAAATTTGGAAAAGATACTTAAATATGATATTGGATACATAGATTTCAAAAATATTCACATTTCTCATGATTACTTCCAACATATTAAGAAAAATGTGTTTGCAATGATACCACAACTTGGGCCTTCAACCTTTTGCATCACATTCACAAGTGCAGAGCATTAGTGGCATAAATTGGCATTTGCATTGACAGATTTGTATAGGAACAAAAAAAATGAAAAGCATTATAAAACATTGGAAGACAAGGACATTGATTACCTGGTAAGAAAGGAACCAGTCGCTTGTGGTCATTGCTATAGACATAGAATCTGTTAACTCCCAAAGTAAAACCGTCTTTTCGGTTGAACTTTGTAGAGGATATCCTAAGCTAGTGGTCACATGCATGCTCAACTAGTTTTCTTTTTCATATTTCAATAATTTTTTTGATACTTGGTTTATTCAAAGGGTGCAAAAAGGAGACTTTCGGTGGTTTGGGCGAGCCCCCGGCGTGCTCATTAACCACCGAAAACGTTTGATTTCGTCAGCAAATGGCCGATTTGAAATACAAAGCAACCGCCGAAAGGGT
>ML883551.1:0-14851 GCA_009831015.1 Picea engelmannii
ATACCTAATAAACTTACATTTATCAAATAAATACCTATTAAACTAGTCACCTAAACGAAACTAAGTTCAAATGTGTCGGATTGCGTACCCTTTAAACCTGTTTTATGCACTGCAACCTTAATAAATATATGATTGTCGCAATATCTTGGTGGCATAAAAAGTCATATGCTCACTCATTCACTTATTGAACCCCAGCATCTGTATCCGATCTTTAACGTGCAGGATAAGGTCACAATTCATTTAATGTTACACGTAATCCAAACGTACGATTCACCGTCTTTTAGAATGGTAGAACGTGCTTGACAGGATCACGCGTGCTTCTAGGTCTAAGGCCTTGCCTGAACGCATAAATCTCCTCCCTGCCTTTAAAGCCCAGGAAAAGCCCAGCACATTTCTGCGTCTCTCGCTCCCTGTCTCCCACTCCGCAGGGACGACAGAATTGGCAGAAGCTTTTGTGTTTTTTAGTGGTTGAAGTTTTATATTTTGCTGAGTTTCCATGGAACGGCGTTCTGGAGGTGAGCAGCAAGCGGCATGGAGCGCGGGTTTTCAATGGAAATATATAAGACAGTTAATTGCTATGCTGCGCCGTGGGAGAATCGAACGCGCGACCAGCGGCTTAACTCAAAGCCGAGCCGTAAAACTGGCTGCGGATCTGTCACTGGCCATGACGGCGAGGGGTCGAACCGCGTGGAGTCGGGCCATCGTCCGGAAATACCTTTCCAGGCTCCACAAATCCGGCTGCCAACGACGATCAGTAGTTAAATCCAGAGTGAATTCCCCCAGATCGGCGTCTGCCAAGAATAGCAGGCCTTGCAAAACGATCTTTTCCGGGAAGAAGTCCATCAGGCGGCTGTTCGGAGTGGCGTCCAGGTCGGGGACTAGCATCCGCTCAGAAACAGGCTCGGTGGCTTCTCGTTTGCAGACACTCAGGGAGCTCATTCCGGGATGCCGCCGGCTGGACACGCCCGTTTTCTTGGAAGAGGTCACGGACTACATCGTGGCGCTCAAGATGCAGGTCCAGGCCATGCAGGCGCTCACAGGCTGGTACACAAATTAGGGCACTTATGCTGCGTGCCAGGTCTATGTATATGCCGCAAGGTCGAACCCCGGGCTGGACAAGCACGGGTGACAGGCATTTTGCACGCAGCAGCTGGTAGTATATACTATAATGTGGATATGTTAACAACATAAAATATTACACCGTGTCGAGGGTGGAGCGCTTCTAAAGATATGCTCCACCTGATCTGGAATACGCAGGCCAGGGAATTCGGATCATGAAATTAGGTTTTATTTCGTTCGCTAAGTGAGCAGCCCTCTGTATATCGTATATGTCTTTGATCGTATTCTTCCAATATTAATTCCATGATATAAGTCTATGTATCTTCAGTCTTCCATCTGGCAGAGAAACTGTCAATATAATTTTCCTTCCATCTAGAAGAGAAACTGAAACTGTCAATAAATTTGGCATTGTTCTTTAGGTTTCTTTGTACAGGCATATCTATGAAATTTGAATATGAAATTTCAGCTTCTTTGGGTTTCTGTTTGGAAATTTGGCAATTATTATTTTCTAGAGCTAGAATTACAGAATACAGAGGTACTTCTAGCACTCTAGCGAACCTGGCATTCACCCACCATTAGCTCAGGTTTCCCATTTTTTTTTTAGCTTTTTTAAAAATCTATAATTTGACATGCTCGAACAAATGGGCAGCCCTCGGCAACCGGGGAAGAACTTGGCTTGAACACGGGACCAAAGATCAGCAATGATCTTGGGCCTGGTTGCATATTATGAATTAACTACTACTAAATATACAGTGAAGATTATACTTAATAATAAGTTTAGAAATCATATGATAAATTTAGATTCATTCTAACTTTAGTTTTATAAGTGAGAAAGATTTAGAAGATTCTCGGTATTTAAAAAAGTTATATATATAATGGTTAATATCTGTAGACTTCTATCCTGGAAGTAAAATTACGTATGTTCGTACCAGGCCTCAAAGCTCCAGCCCTTGTAGAAAGAGCCAAGAGCCCTCGTTGGATAATCCAATGGGATATGGCCTACGCCGAAGGCAATGGATTAGTGGACGGTGTTTTTTGGGTTACTTTTCCATTTGAACTTAAATAAGATGAGGTTCTCATAATCCGAAGTGGACTGGACTTCATGGGTTCACAAGGGATGTCACTGAATCATTGGACCCTAAACTAGCATTGGATGTCACTGAAGTCAATGTGCCATTAGCATTGTTGGTGTGGATATATCTTTCTCATTTGACCCTTCATTTTTATATGTATCTTTCTCATTTTACCTTTCATTTTTGGAATGATGATTCGCTAGAATGCCATTAGTATTGTTGGTGTGGATATATCTTTTTCATTTTCGGAATGATGATTCCCTACAAGCAATAAGTATCCACTAATTTAGCATGTTTGCATGTGCTAGGGTCTGTGTTGAGGTGGATTTGGAGAAAGGGTTTTTTCAAAACATAATTCTTTTCCTAGATATGATTTGAAATAGATTATTATATAATTGTTATCTATTTTGAAACTTTCTAGGTAGAAAAATTGGAGCTATTGGTTTGTAAGGCCCATTTTAGGTGAAGTCCAGCATTAGCGATTAGGGGTCTAGAACCTTCCAGAACTCATTTAAGGGCTTAAATGGTTCTTTTTGGGGTCAAAACTTGATCTCAAATGGATTTGAACTAACAAATGGTTGTAAAAGCCAATGCTTGCAAGCCAACTAGGAAATTTATGAAGGTTAGACAAATTAATGAAAAAAAAAAGACGAGAGGAAAAAGAATAAATTAATGAAAAAAAAAATAGAATATTAGAGAAAAAGCTAAGGAATGGAAAATGAAATGTCATCCATTTGGCCTTCCCATTACCCCAACTCTCCCTATTTCCTCTTATAGTTTCACTCTCAAATGGTCTTTTGTCAAGGGAATGAGGAGGATAGATTGAGCATAGGCTACATTGTACCGAAGATTGCTAAAATTACTTGAGCATCCATTCAAAGATGGTTTTTCCATTTGGGTTTACAAGGTAAATATGGTGACCATTGTGTTTTGAATTGCTCTGAGATTTTTATGTGATTATGCTATGTGTATTCATGTATTAGTTCTAGTTTTAATGGATGTGAGAGAATAGTGGGAGTGCAAATGAGAGAGATATATAACCTTACTTGTGGATCTGCATTATTGATTTTCACTTTCTAATAGAGAGTATAAAAACTCTATTACTACCATTGTAGGATGCATTTCTAGGCCCAAGGATCGAAGTTTGTCATCTCATAGTTGTTTCACCTCTGTAGGAGTATCTAATTTGATTCAATTCTAGTTGTTGGGTGAATTTTTGTTTCCTATAGACTCATATCTTCCTCGTAGTCTACAATTTCAGTCTCCCTCTGAGTTATTTCTCATTTCCTAGGCGAAATCACATTTCCCTAGACCAATTTAACATTTCCTTAGTGAATTCACACTTCCCTGGGTCGATTCCTTCTTACTAGGTGGATTTCCTCTCTGGTCGATTGGATTTCCTACATGTCTTGGTCAACTTTAACTAGGTTGGTTGATTTCACATTTGAAGGGTTGATTTCTTACCTATTTGGATTGTTGGTTGTTACCCCAGGGTCGTGTGCAACTAATTGGATGAGTAGATGATCATATGCAGTAGTATAGCGACCATAGGCATCCATTCCAGCTTCTTGGGAATTGGATATTAGTTGTCGCGGGTGAATTGAGCTGTTGAACTAGTTCCCTGCTCCCTCATCCTCAATTGACCTATGTTCTTGTCTAGTTCATAATTGAATTTAAATACATCACGCCAGTGTCGCAATAGTTGACGAGCTAATGCTTCAAAATGTGATGGTCAAGTTACCGAGTACTTTATATACAAAAGAACAACCCATTTTCATCCTCTTGAAGAAATTATCATATTCAAAATTTAAGTAAATAGAGAATTAGATGCTTATTTGGACTCAACATTACATGAACCAATTTAGATATTGTCATGAACAAGTTCCATAGTATACTGGGGTGGAGAGAAAATAATTTAATTGCCTATGGAAGGGCTGCCTCAAGAAGCTTCCTCTCAATAGCACTAAGAGTTCACGAGTTTATTCTTCAAGCTTATTTCCTCTATTGATGGATGGTGATTGAAATTTTCATAAAGTAGCTTGACTATCGAGAATTAGAGACATAAACTCTCTCCAATGGTAATCTGATGTCAAAAGGTTGATTTGCATTGTCAAACCCTGTTGCAGATAGGTTGGTATGAATAATAAAAGAGATCTATCAACATTTTCTTTCATTTTGTAGAGTACAACTCATTTAGAAAACAAATCAGCTACCGTGTAAGAAATTTTTGGTAACGTTCCAACATCCTTCAAGGTTGTTTCTTGAAGGGTGATGTTAAGTTCACATAATTATCATGGACTTGAAGTGAGGGAAAGTAATATCCTTGGATTAAATTGCAACAACATGCTAGTTACCCCTACAGAACTGGATTCTAGAGTTGGAACTATAAGGGTGATCCTAGGAAGGCACCCCTACAACTAGTATAGGGAGTGCAGTGGACTTGTTGGATAGCATTGGTCCTACCTATTCACAAATAGAGCAATGAACCAATCTAGAAAAAATTCATTGGCATTTCGAACCCTACAAACAAAACCAACCTCACATGCCTTCAGAAGAATGGTGAACATAGAAGTTGCACTTAGAATTTCATTGAGCACAGAAGATAAAACTAATAGACTGGACAATAGGTTACACAGAGTTCTCAATGACATATTAAGAGCAGAGTCATGAGTTTTATTGGCCTCAATTCTAATGTGTTGTTAATAGTTTGATGTGTGTAGGTTACACCCAAGGACAGAGCCTTTGAAGACTAAAATATCTATACAAGACTCTGAGAGAGAGAGAGAGAGAGAGAGAGAGAGAGAGAGATAAATTTACGCATAGTATCCATGTTGGTGAGTTAAGTGGGCTATAAGTCCCTTGTTTACAAATAATATTAGTATAAAAGAAGTTGAATCATTGACACTGAGGAAACTACTATAACATTGTACACCTGAACATGGGTAAAGGAAGCAAAGAGATGTTGGAAGATTGAAGGGAAACCAATGTTCAACTTCAAGAAGAGAAAAAATACTTGAATGAATAACTCCATATGTATGACTAGAGGATAGCAAAGATGGAGATGAAATTTGAGACCTTTGTCATATTTTTACCATTAATAAATAAGTAATTTAATGAATGCTAAAATCCCTCACTACAGTTATGGAAAATTGGTACAAGCATAGAGTTCAATATGTGCACTTGGGAGAGAAGGTTATTCAATTGGATAGTTGGCAAGAAGGTAAGATCACTCAGATGAAGACTGGGCTACAACAAGATTTTTCAAAGAAGAAGGAGGACTTGGAAAAGCTCCAATCAACTATCCAAGAGCATTTAGAAACAAGGCCACTTTTTGTTTCCACTACCAAAGCTAGAACCATGATCGAGACAACTCTGGTAAGCTTTCCTTCCTTAGATGTTTCTCAACAAAATTTTGGTGAATTTAAAAATCATACCAAGATCATTGGCTCGAAACTATTAAGGTATATGGGCTATGATGGAAAATAGTTGGGCAAGAGAAGACAATGCATTTTAAGCCCCATTGTAGCTAAACATAGGGTCAAGTGTAAAGGCCTAAGTTTCGATGGAAGAGGGGAAAATATCATGACCATGAAGACCAATTTTTTGAAGGTGAAAGACATGAAAAGTTGGCCTACTCATTATAATATAGAGCAGTAGTACATGAAGGTGGAAACCCACTACCATCTCATCCTTCTTGTGGTGGATTGCAAAAGAACAATGATGAAGAAAGTTCAAATACTCCGCCTGCTTTAACACTTAGAGGAAGTGACAATCCAATTAGCCAGAGAAAGATGGAGAAGAAGACTAAGAGGTCTACATCAAACAAGACATCTCTTGTTTTTCATTGTTACAAGAAGAGAGGCCATAATGTTGCTAGTTCATGGTACTCAGAAGCATTCTCATTCCACAAGAAGAAAGGCAATCAAGTAGCATCATGCTAGGAGACATAATACATATTTTTCAAGACAGATTGATTTCAAAAGGGGAATGGAAATAAGTCTTCCCCAATCCAAGTGAAATCAGAGGCACATGGAGAGGAAGAGTATGTCAGATAGTCCATGCAGAAACAACAAAAATAATTTCCACCACTGCAAGTTGACTGGACATTGGGAGGTGAAGTTTTGATACCTTCATCTAGAGTTTCAGCCCAAGAACCACAAAACCAAGAGAAGCGTGTGGAGAGTGAATAGTAAAGAGGATAAAGAGTTCCCTACATCACCAAATGAAGGAGAATAATATTTCCAAGAAGTCACAACAACATAAGAACTATGTACCACCATTGAACAGAACAAGGAGTTGATGCCAACCACCAAGGTATTCTCATTCCACTTTCTATATACAATCTTTTAGAATAACACCTTCTTGGATATGTGCCAAAGATTGGTGCACAGTGGTCAATGACCTTGGGGGTGTTCTTGAGAACTCCATGATGTGATTTTAACAAAGTGTAGGCACTATAGGCTTGTTTCCATGCTGAGAAAAAATTGATCCTAGCAAGAGAACGCAAACCACAGTTCCCTTATGGAATTTCTATGTGATGGAATAGTGTGCTAGGGTCACACTGATCAAGATGGACTAGTTTTCTACTTGGATTCATGGACTACCAAGATGGACCATCTCCAAGATTGAGAGAAATGGAAACAGATGTTGATTGAAAAGTTTGGATCTAGAGATTTCTTAGAGATGAGAATCAGTTAGAAAACTTCTACATTGTAGGAACAAGTGATCTAGCAACTAGAGCCTGAGTTGTAGCTAGGGCTAGAACCAGTATCCAAATCCATGAGCCATAGTCATAGCTATAGCTAGGAGCTATAGTTAGATCCATGTTCTAGAGAAGAAAACAAGAGGTACATTGATCCAAATTGGTCAATGGTGAGGAGTGATGTGAAATGGATTTGAACCAACAAATGATTTTAATCAGTTCCTATAATCCAATTCGGTAATTTATGAAGGTTAGAAAAAATAAGGAAAACAAATCAAATATAAAAAAATTAAATAAGACAAAATAGAGGGAAAAAAATTAATAAATGAAAAAGGAAAAATAGAATATGATGAGGAATGGGAAATGAAAATTTATCATGTTGGTCTTCTTATTACCCCGACTCTCCATATTCCCTCTTGTAGTTTCACTTTCAAAGGGTCTTTTGGCCAAGGGGATTAGGAGGATAGGTTGATCATAAGCTACATTGTACTAGAGATTTTTGAAATATACTGAGCATCCATTTGAAGTTGGTTTTCCCATTTGGGTTTCCATGGTAAATACAATTTCCACTGTATCTTTAATTTATCTAATATTTCTATGTAATTGTTCTCTATATATTAATTTATTATCTCTAGTTTTAATGGCTTCCAGAGAATAATGGGAGTGCAAATGAGAGGGATATGTAACCTTACTTGTGGATTTACTACATTGCTTATTTTCCTCATCTAATAGATATTTTAACAACTCTATTACTACCACCACACGATGCATTTCTAGGCCAGAGATCGAAGGTTTTCATATTAAAGTTGTTTCACCTCTATAGAAGTTTTTAATTTGGTTCAATTCTAGTTGTTGGGTGAATCTATCTTTCCTCCAAGCTCATTTCTTCCACATAATCTACAATCTCACTCTCACTCTGAGTGATTTCTCATTTCTTGGGTGAATTCACATTTCCCTGGGTCGATTTCTCATTTCCTAGGAGAATCCACATTTACGTAGGTCGATTTCTTCTTCACTAGGCCAATTTCCTCTCTAGTCGATTGGATTTCCTACCTATCTAGGTTGACATTCTCTCGGCTAGTCACTTGTACACTTGAAGAGTTGATTTCTTACCTATTTGGATTTTTGGCTATTACTGTAGCACCATACTCATCTAATTTGATGAGTAAATGATTGTACGCAACCATATGAAATCTATGCATATGTTCCATCTGCTTGGGCATTTGATATTAGTTGCAATAGTTGAATTAGTAACCTACTCCCTCATGCTCAATTGACCTTTGATCTTATCTAATTCACAATTGAATTTAAATACATCATGCCAATGTCTCAATAGTTGACGAGTTAATTCTTCAAAATGTGATTGTCAAGTTAGCTAGTAGTTTATATATAGAAGAACAACTCAATGTCGTCCTCTTGAAGAAATTATCATATCCAAAATTTAAGTAACTAGAGAATTGGGTGCTTATTTTGACTATGATGTTACATGAATTTATTTAAATATTGTCATGAACAAGTTGCATAGTATCTTAGGATGACAATAAAATATTTTAATTTCCTATGGAAGTGCTATTGCCATGTTGTAGTATAGGGAATAACATCAAGCATTCAAGGATAAACAACATCGTAAAGCACATCAATAAAACACACAACCCAACAAAAAAGAGATCATTTAGGGAAGAATATCCATTTTAGTCTGTATTCCATATTTATGGGTATTTATACAATAGAGGGATGGTTGGAGCGATTGTACCCGCTCCAACTAATAATTCGTTATGTTATATTTATACTTTTATTTCATGTATTCGTATACATCCTTATACTTAGGTTAATGTATGATGGGATTTACATGGCCTAGAAGGCCTCCTCAACATCTTCCCCACACTCAAATCCTTGCTTGTCCCGAACAAGTGTGCAGATAACTAAATTATGACTCATTACTCTTTAGTCTTCGTCTTCAATCTCATAAATGCCTATGTAGTCAGTGAATCTTGCAACACATTTCTGCCGCCAAAAAATGGTCCTCTTGATCCTATTTTTACACATTTCTATCACCCCTGCACACACCCTACGGTGGAATGTCATGCTTCAGCTAACCTACCATTTCTTATCTTTCTGGCTTCTGAGTTCACAATTCAAGAATTATTCTGCAAATTTTATACCAAGGGGCTCAATCAATTTAGTATTTTTTGTTCCATCATCTTTTCTTTTAACTTCTTGTGTGTGTGTGTCTCATCATCTAATGTATATTTATTGAATGCCTTTAACCATTTCCAACACACTCAATAATCTGGGTTGTTCCAACTTATTGGTGCGTTGCACTTTCTGTCATAAAGTGCCTCAAATGGGGTCAACTTCAGTGATGCTTGGTACCCATTGTTGTAGGAAAATTCTACAAAGTGTATATAATCTTCCCATTTAGATGGTTTTTCCATCACGTACATCCTTAGCATATCCTCTATCACTTGGTTAACCCTTTCTGTTTTTCCATCAGACTCGGGATGATAAGTTGTGCTGAAGTTCAGATTTGTTCTGAACCCTTTGAGTAATCCCTTCCAGAACTTTGAGGTAAACTTTGGGTTTCTGTCAAACAAAATTGTCTTGGGAATGCCATGCAAGCATTCTACTTTCCTCATATAAATATCAACAACATTGCTTTCCTTGTGAGTAACCTTCATAGGAATGAAATAAGCAACTTTGGTAAGCTTGTCCACCACCACCATGATAGCATCATGTTACTTTCTTGTTATGGGAAATTTGGTGATGAAATCCATTGTCACCACATCCCATCTCCACTTGGGAATGGGCAATGGTTGTAGCAACCCAGTTGGGTGTCTATGCTCATCCTTGACCTTTTGACACTTCAAACACTTAGCAATGTACTCAGCAATCTCCTTTTTCATGCCTGGCCAATAATATTGGCTCTTGGCTGCTACAATTGTTTTCTGATATCCTGGGTATCCATCATAAGGTACATTATGCATCTCTTTCAAAATCATAATCCTAAATTCATGAGAATTGGGTACATAAATTATGTTCATGTACAAGATAATTCCATCATTTCCCAATTCATAATCTTCAACTTTCTGTTGCATTTTACCTTGTAATTTTGTTACCAACTCCATGTATTGAAAGTCTACTTTTTCATCCTCATAAATCATTCCTTAAAGATCAGTTCGATACATTATAATGGTTGTAGCATGAAGCTCATGCACTCTCCTATTGAATGCATCAGCCACTTTGTTCTCTTTTCCTTTGATGTGCTTAATATCAACGTCATACTCACAAAGGAATTCCAACCATCTGCTCTGCCTAGCGATCAAAGTTTGTTGATCAAACAAATATTTGAGGCCATTATGGTATGTCCTCAGCTCAAACCTCTTTCCCATGAGGGATTTCCTCCACTTATTCAAGGCATGCACTATGGCTGCCAACTCCAAATCATGAGTGGCATAGAGCCTTTCATGCTCTTTCAATGTTTTGGATTCAAAACATATCACAAACCCATTCCGACTGAGGACGCCACCAAGTCCTTCTTTGCATTCATCTGTGCAAACCATGAAATCTTCATTCGGATCAGCAATCCTCATAATTGGAGCACTGGTTAACAACTGTTTCAATTTCTACAAGCTCTTTTCACATTCTGTTGTCCATGGAAAATTCACCCCCTTACTTTGCAAAGAAGTCATTGGGTGAACAATTCTCGAAAACCCTGCAATGAATCTTCAGTAGTAGCCAGCTAGACCCATGAATGATCTGACTTTTGCCACATTCTTATGTGATGTTCAACCTTTAATGGCATCAATCTTTTCGGGGTCCACTGCTATCCCTTCTTCTCATATGATATTCCCCAGATAGTGAATTTGGTTTTGATAAAATGAGCACTTGCTCAATTTTTCATACAATTGATGCTCTCTTAACACTTGTAACACCATCCTCAAATGATGTTCATGTAATTCTTCTTATGACTTGGAATATACAATGATGTCATCCAAAAAGACAATGAAAAACTTTTCTAAATATTCCTGGAAAACACCATTCATTAAGCACATGAAAACAACTGGTGCATTTGATAACCCAAATGACACCACTGTGAACACACAATGACCATACCTTGTCCTAAAGGAGGTCTTGTTGAAGTCTTCATCTCTGATCCTTAATTGATGATATCCTGACATTGGATCAATATTTGAGAATATCGTTGCATCTTTTAACTGATCAAAGAGATCGTCGATCCTTGGAAAACGATACTTGTTTTTTATAGTCACTTTGTTCAATTGCCTGAAATCGATGCACAGTCTCAATGTCCCATATTTATTCTTCACGAATACTATTGGGGCACCCCAAGGTTACACACTTGGTCATATATACCCCTTCTTAAAAATTTCTTCAAGCTTCATTTGTAGTTCCTTCATCTCTGGTGTACTCATTTTGTAGGGATTCTTTGATACTGGAGCTACTCCGGGCATCAAATTTATAGAGAAATCAATATTTATCTTTGGGGGTAGTCCTGGTATCTCGTTTAAAACATCCTCAGAATATTTTAGGACTGAGTGATCCTCCAGATTTGGCACATTATCCTTAGGTGCTTCCTCCATATGGTCTACAAATATTTGACATCCCTTCCTATAACACCTCTTCAACGGCATTACTAAGATCTCTCGGATAGTAACTGCCCTAGGAATTCCTTGGACTGTTATTGGGTTCTCTTCCTCATCCAGGAAAGTAAATGCCTTGTTATGATAGTCTAAGACAGCATGGAAGGGAATTAGATAGACATATGAACCCAATGGAGGGATGTTCAAATATTCCTTGGTACTTAGCCCATTCATGCCCACTGGACACGATTTAACTAGCTCAACAACTTTTCTCTTGCCTCATGTAGCCAACTGTACTAGCCAAGATTTCTCATGCTTTTTTCTTGGAAAAACAAACTTTCCACTACTTTAGGATCTATATAGATATGACTAGCTCTTGAATATATTAAAATAGTAAAGGCATGGTTATTGATCATACCTTCTACTTCAATCATGTGTGATTGAAACTATGATTTCTTGTTGTCCAGTGTTGCATAGATCCTAAGTACACTTATGCCCATGTCCTCCACTGTTTCTTCTTGATGTACATTGTGGACAACTCTCACTTCATCACTTTTGTGAGGACAATCTCTATACTTATGGTCTCCTTTACATCCCAAACATTGAATGGGTGTCTGCCTTGACATTTTCCAACATACCTCAGCCATTTTGTGCTCTCTAAAAGATGGTTGTCCTTGAGGACTGTTTTTGAAAAAGGGTGGCTTGTTCCCCTTCTACCTTTGTTCCCTTTTAAACTTCTTCTTGTCTTCCCAAGCTCTTTGGAAAGTAATCTTGCCTTTGTGTTGATCATATAAGCACTTGGATCTCCTTATGGTTTCCTCCAAAGTCCTGGGATCATCATATTGGATCTTGTCACTGATGAAATATGGCAGCCCACTCAGGTATCTTTGGATCTTAATCGTCCCATCCTTGATGAGGGAGACATACTTAACCATTTCTAAAAATATCCTTTCATATTCATCAATAGTCATGTTGCCCAGTTTGAGTTCAAAGAACTCTTTCATATTTTTATCATAATACCTCTTGGTCAGGTATTTTTTTTCAAAATGCTTCTTGAATTCCTTCCAGTTCACATTTTTTTCTCTGATGTGTTGCACTTGCACAAGTTGATCCCACCACATGGATGCCTTTCCTTTCAGTTGATAAATAGAAATTCTTCCTTCTTCATGAGAAGAATAGTGATTCAATTGGAAGTACTTCATCATGCCTAGCATCCATGTCTCAACATCTTCATCCTTCTTGTGTTCACCATCAAAAGTGGGAGGTTTGATCTTGTTCATTTCTCCTTTCAATTCATCCACCCCAAAACCTCATATGCTCCCTAACAGGGGATGGAATTGAGCTGTTGTGTGCTCTCCTGTTGGAATTCCTTTGGGAATGATGGTGATGTATGCTACCACTCCTTGATCTTCCTTTTCCCTCGGGGGTCCCGTGGCTTCGTGATTTTCTCGATCCACTCTCCTTATCAAACTTATTTTCAATTATGTCCAGGATTTTCATTAATTTCATATTGAAGTCTTCATGTTGTTCCTTGGATTTTGTAAGCCTTTCATTATCAGCCTTGTGACTCTGGACATTTGTCTGCCATTTTTTGAGGGTCTCAACCATATTTATGTCTTCCTCCTTTCCTCCTCCATGTCCATTGGGGTTGGTTCCTTCCATACCCAACTGGACATTCATCCCTCTGATTTCATCCTCTTAGCTATAGATTATCTGTGTATCAGCCATCACTCTTCATTCTGTGTTGATTCTGATCTGAAAGCTATTAATTCTACAAAAACATGCAGCCAATAGAACTTTTTCAGGCTAACTATACTTAATAATTTCATGAAAACACAAACCATTATGATTCATTAATATATATCAGACTTCTTTTCTGCGGATTTCTTGAGAAATTGACTATTTAGATCCAATTTGTAGGTGAACAATTATCTTCTACTATTCAAGACCTTTCCAATTCCTATTTCCATGATCAATTCTGAGTTTTGAGCAGGAAGTTATGGATACTTGAACAATTTTTTTTTCAGTGATGCAATCCCTGTACATGGATTCTTCCAATTCAAAGTCAAATTGGCTCTTGGATTCGTGTTGGATTCCATCTTTAGTTCTATAGGCCTTCTTTACTTCTTTAGGTGTAGTCTTGTACAATCAAGAACCTCATGAGCTCTTCTTCTAAGCCCTTTCATGTTCTTAAAACAAATTTCCCCGCGCTATCCCCTTTTCTTTGGCCACCAAATTCATGTGACCAAGATCTAGGATGATAGGCGCTTATCTAAAACTTTGGTGCTTTAGAGCTTCTGGGTTCAGAGAATTTCACACCTTCTTCTCTCATTTCTTTTGAATGCGAAACTCCCGAACCTTTTAACCTTCTGGGGCCCATGTAATACTGTTGTAATCATATAATATGATAACACATAGCCCCCACGTGTCAGACTGCCAATTGGTCCAACAAAGATTGACAAATTAAAATTCTAACTAACATGTGGCATGTCTAGGGGAGGTCCTGGTCACCTCTGGTCACTTCATCATGCCATGTCATACCCCGTGCTTTGACACTTTATAGCTCTGACACTTTAGAATTTGGAGGTTTTTGCAACTCCAAACTTTCAAATCTTCTGAGGCACCGAATTAACGAACTCACGAAGGATGGTGGATCAATGGTCCAAGGCTTCCCAGCATCCTAGGAGTGATATTTACTATGGAACTCTGTCTTCGAGGATTTCCTAAGCACTTCTTCACAGATCTCCCGGAGTGTCGAATTACCGGAGATCCTCTCCTTCCTCCACGTGTCATATCCCTATCAACGGTCGAGATTTACTCCGGCCTCCGTGAGTTCTTGATTCAATCAACCAGCAACACAATTCCTCTGGAGTACCAAGTCTCCAAACCATGGGATCTACTGTCGTGTGTCCTATCTTGATCAACGATGAGGATTTACTCTGCTCTTCGAAGCTTCGGGAGTCTTCATACTTAACAACTATTGACCAAGTTCCTTCATAGTGCCAAGTCTCTGGACTACAGGATCTAGCACCGCATGGAAGAACACCAGAAAAGGACACGTGGCACAATCTGAAGGGTGACACTTATCAAGTTCTAACTGGAAAAATCAGTCTTTTAAAAGCACAAAAAACAGTGACATGTGGAATGCATCTTGTGTACCCACCTCACCCCAGGTGACGTCATCAAGCCACATCACTTCAATTCTTCGTGACTTCAAAACTTCAGGACTTCAAGACTCTGAGACTCCAAAGATCCGAAAGTTCTTCCAATAGTTTTCCCTCGAACATCGAATGCTCGAACTTCTTAACCTCCTGGGGTCCATGTAGTATAGATGTCATCAATCAAGGTGGTGACACATGGCCCCACCATCAAGTGACATGTTTTAGGTCCTAATCGATACTAAGGGCCTATCAAAAGTA
>WSFP011491049.1:0-14850 GCA_009831015.1 Picea engelmannii
TAGTTTACTTAGATGATGCTACTGTATTTTCAAAAAACAAAACTGATCATCTAGCTCATTTAAGAGTCGTTCTACAACGATGTCGTAAATACGGCATCTCCTTGAATCCTAAAAAATCTATCTTCGTAGTAGAACAAGGTAAACTCTTAGGATTTATTGTGTCAAGAAAAGGGATGATTATCGACCCCGAAAGGACTCAAGTCATCTCGAAACTACCTCCTCCTACATCCAAAAATTCTATGCAGTCTTTCTTAGGCCAGATAAACTTCGTCAGGAGATTCGTCCCCAGTTTCTCTGAAATGGTCAGACCTTTACAGAACCTGATTAAGAAAGACGCACAATATCATTGGGGACCCTTATAAAATCAAGATTTTAATGAAATAAAAAAGGCCATAATAGATGCTCCTTCTCTCATGAGCCCTGACTTTTCGCAGGACTTCACACCCTACACATTTGCTTCTGACCACTCCTACGCTGTCGTCCTTACTCAAAAGAACGTTGAAAACAATGAAGTACTCATTGTCTTTATGAGCTCTACTTTCAAAGGCATTGAAATTAATTACCCAGTGGTAGATCAACAAGCCTACGTTGTTTTCAAAGTAGTCAATCACTTCTGGTCTTATCTTTTGAAAACTAGGACGAAAGTTATTGTCCCTTATCCAGCCGTCAGGAACCTGCTAGTGCATAAAGAACTAGGTGAAAAGAGGGCTAAATGGTTTACCTCCTTACAGGAGAACGACATACAAATTACCCCAGCTCAGATAGTGAGAGGCCAAGTATTATGTGAGTTAGTTTCTGATTCGGCAGTAGGAAAGCATGAAGAAAATGATAGGTCAAACCTAGGACATCACAATCAAAATGCAATTTGTTGTGCACAAAACTCTGTCAGTCCGTGGTATGACGATATAAAATTTTGTCTTGAACATGGGTCAGCCCCCCGTCACCTAGATCCCACTAAAAGAAGAGCATTAATATTAAAGTCTTCCTCCTTTCATTTGGTTAATGGTATTCTTTTTCGTCAAAATTTTGATGGCGTACTAATGCGCTGTCTTGAGAAAGACGAAGCCGAAAAAGTCTTGCTAGAGTTGCATGCAGGAGAAGCTGGTGGGCATTTTGGTGGTGACACCACTTCCCATAAAGTTTTGAGAGCCAATTATTACTGGCCCACACTTTTTAGAGACACCCATACCTTGTGCCATAAGTGTATTATTTGTCAAAAAGCATCAGGGCGGTTATAGAAACTAGCCTTTCCTTTGCAGCCTATTTCAGTAGACTAACCTTTTCAACAGTGGGGCCTTGATATTATAGGTCCAATCAATCTGACATCCTCACAACAGCATAAGTTTATCATAACAGCCACAGATTATTTCACCAGGTGGTCTGAAGCTGCCGTCTTAAGAACTGTGAATACCAATCAGGTAATTGCCTTTTTAAATTCGAATATTATTACTCGTTTTGGTATCCCTGACTGTTTAGTATTTGATAACGCTTCTTATTTTTTCTCTCTTGAGATGAGCGAGTTCACTTTAGAAAAATGAATTAAATTGAAGTATGCTGCCAGCAATTACCCCCAGGGCAATGGATTGGCAGAATCAACAAATAAGAATTTGATTAAAATCATCAAAAGAACGTTATCTGAGAATCACAAAAACTAGCACAATGCACTGTTAAACGCAATCTGGGATGATAGGGTAGCACCAAAAAATGTTGTAGGTAACTCTCCTTTCTTTCTCATTTATGGAAGAGAAGCAATTCTGCCACCACACATTATTCTTCCCTCACTATGGCTATCATAGAAAATACAAGAAGAAGACTGTCCCCCTTTGGAAAACCGAATTAACGTTTTAATGAAACTAGAGGAGGTAAGGGCCCAAGCTAAACGTAAATTAGGTCAGCATCAACTAGTGGTCAAAAGCTGGTTTGATTCTAACTTTGCCTCTTATAGGAACTTCGAAGTAGGTGATCTTGTCCTGAAATGGGACAAACCACATGAGGGAAAGGGAGAGCACACGAAATTTCATAACTTATGGCTTGGACCCTTTTTAATCGCTGAGAAATTAGGTCCCAGCTCTTTCCGATTACAGAGTTTAGAGGGACAGCCAGACACCTATCCGGTGAATGGACAAGCTCTGAAAAAATATTTCGCTTGATGACAACCCTTTGTATACTTTGAACATATTTTTCTTTTGTTTGCTTTTCTTTTGTTGTTTTGGTTTTGATTTTTCCTTTATGCTTATCAGTTTTTGGAAATACACATACCTGAATTTTGGAACTGTTCAGAAAAGGAAAACAGAAAATTCTTTCACCAAAATGACCGCTGAAAAATTGTATAAACATCAATTATATACTTCTGAAATTTACATCTGTGTTGGAAAAAAACTGTTGTTTGAAAGAAGTTAACTGATTTCGATCTGTGAGTAAAGCTTTTACGATCGTCGATTATCTTCTTACGCTGTCCCTATTCCTTAAGGGAATGACTCAGAAGATGTCTCCCTGCCTTAGAAGGTCAGTTCTGTAAATAAACCATCTCTGGATCTTAATGAAGGACAGTTTTAAAAAATTCTATTAAGGTCTATAAAAATATGTTTAAAATATCGTAACTTTCTACGTCACTCTGCTCAATTATATATCTTTAAAAAACAAAATAAATCATTAGAAGAGTTGTGGGAAGTGCTTGTAAACCCGCCGGGATGTTGAATAGGTCTGCTGGCAGCGGGTAAATGCATGCATGACGACAAGAAACTTCATCGGGGTACTGAACAGGCCCGCTGGTAGCGAACCAATGTCGGGTATATGAAAATTTGAAAGTATGAAACCTCTTGACCTTAAAATGTCCTTTATTATGATTTGGAACTTCTTGACAGGATACAAATATCAGAGTGGGTTAAATGGAAACCCTGTCGAGGCTATGGACGCCTGCTGGCAGCAGTGGCCCTGTCAACAATATTGGATATTTTATCTTTAATATCATGGCTCACTTATCTTAAGACTGTTATCAGTTTTCATCCTTTAAGCACTGCTAGAATATTCAATTAATAATGATGTTTAAACGATTTTTTGGTTGTTTTTGAGTTTGAATTATTCTTGTTATCATAATCTGAATTTGTTCATTTGGCAGAGATAACTGCTTCTACCAGTGTGTCACCACTGTTGGCAACCATTTTGCATTTTTATCCTATCTTTATAAGCTGCCCACACGAGTGTTTTGGAACCCTTGATTTTCATCGCAATCTTCGAATAAAACAACATTATTATTTCGCGCATTTGGACACCTTCCTTTGTTCCCGTTTTCACGACTGCAAGCATGAAAACATTTCGAAGTCACATTAAAATCATCACTAGATTATTTTGGTCACTCTTGTCTATGTGTTCATTGCATTTCCAATTTAATTATAGTTGCACAGTGGGAAAGACACCAAAACCCTTACTCATTTGACATTTTCTTGTTGTTAATATGGCTTCATTTTTATAAGACTGTGATGATATTCTTATGATCGAGTTTTTGATTCAATGGTGGTTTGATGTTCTATTTCTTTTCATCAAATTCAATGGGTTCATAACAACGCATTAATATGGCGATTAGACCCTGATTCAATAGTTTCATACATTGTATAAGTTCTATGGTCAATTTCTTATTCGAAACATTGTTTTGATTTTGAAAAATCATGCAAACGCTATGCTTGTGCAAACGTTGGGGTCAAATTACCATAGTTTTCATTAATTGTTTGGATGGCATTAATTTTAACACATTGCAATACTGATTTGAATCACCATATGCGTCGTTGGTTGTACATTAGGAAATGACTGTTTTGCATGGGTTGATCGAGCTCCACCACCCTCGCACACTCAGGAATTAATGCCTCCATCCTTTCCCGGGTTACCTCTGTTGGTTTTCGTGAAATCCTGTGAGCTATCAGTCCAGCGTATACCCTGTTCAAACCTTTGACCGTTCACCCTGCTCACTGTGTATTCTGTTCTATGGCACCTGTGGCGCGCATAGAGCCTAATGGCAGCCAAACACTCTTGTTGTTCGACAATGCCCATGAAGATTTGGAAAATAGTGGTTGGCTGGTGTTTATCCCAAGATTTGAGGGTTTCAACCTTTCGGTTGCCCAACAATTTGCCCTCACCTTCGACAGATGCAGGGCTAAGGTCAGAGACATATAGCTTGAGCTAAATGAGGAATTCCTAAGCTCAGTTACATGACTACCATCTATAGGGAAAAGGTGGTTTAAAAATTCCAAAGAAGACGAGGTGTCGTGGCCGCTCCTATTCACATCAAGAAAGATTGTTAGCTGTGATAGACGTATGCCTCTCGCTACCCTCAAACCCAGGTGGCACGATCTTTTGGCAATTGTTAAGCAGTCTGTGACCTGCGAAGGTCGTTATGGTTTGGTATTTCTGTATCATCTTCGGTTATTGATGAATTTTATAGGTTACCCTCTGAATATGCCACATTATCTTTTGCGTAGTCTGTACAAGATGTCCAAGAGATTCAAGCGTGAGAAGGCTGATAACAACCTTTTCCATCAGTGCTTGACCAAAGTTATTATCGTCCACCATTTGAGCCTTAAAGGTGACTGTTGGCAAGCCTTCCTATCAAGGAATGGATTTTCCACTCCCGAGTTTGTCCAAGTGGACAAGGTTGTGGTTACTGAAACTCTAGTTGGACCAGCCGTGCAAATTCACATCCTCTTACCCCCTGTCAAAACCTCGAATTGCTCTGACATGGACCTACCCGATACCATGGCTGACCCGTGTGCTAAATAAAATATTAAGGTCGTCAAGAAGCCTGTGAGGAAGAAAGGCAAAGGTGATACTGTTGTCAACAATAAGGGAAAGAAAAATGCTCGATGGATATCGAGATGTGCTAGGAACAAACCCAAGCAAAACGTTGTCCAGAAGCTGATAGTGCTGAGCGAGGACTCAGACTCTGAAATTGAATGATTCTTGACAGAGGAATACCCCTATTCTCATGGCCTATGCTCTATGGAACCCTATGACTATGTTTACAACTTACCTCCATTTCTCAAGAACGATCCTAAATTCCCGGGAATCAAGCTCCACAAGGAAACCCCTGGTAACTTGAAGGAACCCTCGCCTCTGATGCCAAATCCCAATCAGTCACCATGTACCCAATGTGATTCATGGATTGAACATTATTACATGGACGTCCCCCTGTTGCAATAAAATATCAAATCATTAGAGGAACGAGTGACAGTCCTATCAAAGGAGAACGACAAGCTACAAGACAACGAGAAGAAACAAAAAACCACTAGTTCAACTGTCTTCAAAAATGTCGAAGCAACAATGACCTTTGTCAATTCAAAGTTATCATGATCAAATCATTTTCTTACTGCCCAGGTATGTATTTCCATATTGATTTTGTTTTATGAGTTGGTTTAAATTAATATAACCGATTGGATTTGCTTTCAATTAGCTCTGTTTGTTTTGATAGATTCAAAATGATTCAGTTACTTTCGATTTCGTTATGAATCATGTACAGAAGATTTGATTGCTAAAGTCGGACACAACTATGATTTGGTTAATGAAATTTTATTGTTCTCGAATTAGTTTAAAAGATTGATTTGTTTTCGATTCGGTTTGGTTTGCTTTTGAAACAATTCTGTACGTTTGAATTAGGGTAATCGATCGGGTTTGCTTTCGATTAGTTCTGTTTGTTTTTAATAGACTAAAAACAATCTTGTTGACTTCGATTTACCAAAAACGATTTTGTTTTGTTTTGAATGAATATTTTCACTTTGATTGCATTCGATCTGTACAGAGGATTTCTTTGCTAAAATAGGACACAATTGTGTTTTGATTGATATGATTTTGCATTAAGCATATTGATTCTATCGGCCCTAAGATTAGTTCGATTCATTCCTTTTGGTTGATTTTGATACGATTCTACATGTTTGAATTAGCATAGTATGCAACGCGCCAATATTAAATATTGGTTTGATAAATACAATGTAATCTATTGATTCGCAAAACAACTCTGTTAAGTTTTGGATTGACATATTTTGTCTATATTGGATTCGTATGAAAGATTTGGCTAAATCGATTATAGTCTGTTTGAAATTTGATTTCATTGGTCTCGATTTAAAAAAAAAAAAGCATTATGTCTGCTCCGAATTGGTAATAAAAGTTGTGTGACAGATCGTACATATCCTGTTATCATTTGATTAATTCAATTACGATTTCTGTTTGTTTCAAATTGGCGTAAAGATTTGGTTACTTCTGGCATGAGCGATTTGCTTTGTGTTGATTTAATGATTAAAGATTTGGTTTAATAATTTGAGTATATTTATGTTAGCATTTCATTGATTTAAAACTATTTTGTTTTCAAATTAGACCAGCTATAGAATCGTGAGATTCTGTAGCTATTCTTAAAATTTAGATTTTTGTTAGTTTTACAAATAAAATATCATCTAAACTTATCTATTCTTGTCCACTTTTAGGTGAATATGAATTTCAATGGAAAATTGGGCATGTTGTGGCAGTTTAGGAGATACTTTTGTGATATATTATTGTTTTAGGTTGTTAGCTTAAGCTAGGAATAGAGACTTGGGAGATTATTTCCATATTTTTTGTATACAGTGGTTGATAATTCCCACAGGGATGTTTTACCCCGTGGCCTTTATAAATTCATTTATTTTTTTAATTAACCCATCATCATCACTGCTGGGAGAACCAGACTATGGATTTATAATGATACAGACTGGGATGAAAGTTGATGTCTTGTAACAACTTTATCTTTCAATATATCAAACTTTTATTTCACGGTTTATTCATATCAGTTTGCAATCAATTATCGACTACTTTAGCAATCATGATTCATTGCATGTTGATGTGATTTGGTTTATATGTTGTCCATATCTGATGTTTCTTATTTCTTTTTAGTACAACAATTACTTTGTTTCAGTTTAATGAATAAAGGTTTATCTTCTTTGTTAATTGAACTGTTCTGTACAAATCTTTGCATACATATTTATCTAAATGTGTTGATTTATAAATCATAAGATTGTTGTCAGTTTTATGTCTTGTTTGTTCTGTTCTTTATATTCAAAATAACATTGTTGCTTCTTATTTATGAGAAGCCTGTGAAGAATCTGGTGCAGGTTTCCTCCCATCGAACTGCTGAATTGAATACTTTACACGGGACAACTTGGAAAGCATTATTACAAGTCAGTATATTAGTGTTATTTAAGTATTTTAGATAGATATATATATAGTTCAGATTTATAGTTAGGATTATCATTTTAATTTCTCATCTTAGATAGTTGTAATTTTAGTTCTTTTTCATAAACTTATAAAAAATCAAAAAACAATAGTTCTGCTGTCATAGGACCGTTTACACATGATTTTTTCAGGTTTTCATTTAAAATCTGTAATCTGTAAATATTGTACATTTGTGATTAAGATCTAATTTTGTTGATAGTTGAACATTTAATTTCATAGAATTACTGCTATATAATGTTAGGCAATAGATTGTATATATTTATTTCAGATTTGTTTATTAGTTTTCTTTAATTGTTGTTTTCATTTAGATTAGTTCCTTTAGTTAGTTTCTTTCATTTTCTTAGGACTTACATCGGCTAACGGACCCGCTAAACCCGTCAGGGTGGATCATTCCAAACGGCTTTGGTTATTTAGACAACCACGGACCAGATCCAGTCTTCCAGTTGGTAAGCGTTCATTTTCGCCCGTCAACAAATGGCACTAGAAGGAGGGCCTGAAAATTATTAATGGCACGAGGCGGTCGTAAGACTCCTCCACCACCTAACCGCTCACCTATAGTGACAATAATTCATTCGAACGACAACATCCCCCCTCAAAAAACAACCACATCAAACGACGATCTACGGATCACAGTCGAACCCACAACCCTGAATCCTACAGGTGGTGGCATACAAGCGATTGTTCGCCAATCTCTCTTGAGAACACATAGTGCCTTCACCCGTTGAAGGCAACCAAATCGACCTTTGGACCAACCTTTAGATTTCTATGATATCAGAGAACAACTTGGAGGCACTAACCTCACTTTAAACCCTACAAATCCAATCCTCACTCCTATTGCAGGAGGATATGGAATACCACCCTCACCACCTCCGTCATATCCTTCTTCTTCAGGAGAAGACTCTTCTGACAAAGGCAGTTCCCCTTCTCAGCCTTCCACACCACCTACACCAATGGCCAACCAGAACAATCCTGCCAGACCTTGGCTCAACCAGGATGAAATAGCCGTACCTAGAGCACAACATCCCTTACCCAAACATTCGGAGAAGTGGCTTCCCAGGTTTGACCCTGACTCTAAATAGATCGTTGAAGATAACATTAAAAAGTTTATGTTAGCCATAAGACTCCGTAATGTCGAGCACGAAGACTTAGTCTATAAGTTGTTCCCCTATACTTTCGAGGGCAATGCCTCTACCTGGTACTTTTCCCAACAACCCCATACCATTATGTCTTGGGAGAATTTCGAATCATGCTTTCTAGAAAAATTCGGAGACGGTAATTCTACGGAAGTCCTAGTCATGGAGCTTTCTAACTTAAGAATGAACCCAAAAGAGAAAATTAAAGACTTTAATCAAAGATTCTTAACACTTAAAAACCGAATCCCTACGGATTCCATGCCTGTCGAGAATCTTATCATAGCATACTATACTAAAGCCTTGCATCAAAGTATAGCCATTCGGGTTAAACGATCTAAAAAAGCCACATTGTTAGAGGCCTTCGAAGAGGCCAACCATATTGAAAAAGACATCCTCAGTTTAAAAGACACTACTAGCAATGAAATAGAGACTATTTCTTCTTCCAAAAAGAAGATCGAAATCCTCCCTAGACCTACTCAAAAGAAAACACAGCCTGAAAGCTTGGATTTAGAAAACTTAACTAAAGTCGTTCAAAAACTGTCAAATCAAGTTATAGATTTGAAAAGGATGACCGAAGAAGATTTATCGAGCAAAGGGCCTTACAAAACCCCGTTCAGGAAGCCTTTTACCACCAACCAACCTAATCCAAATACCGAGGGCCTAAATCTAGAAAGTCTGCAATATGCCCTTCAAACAATTCTAGAAGCCTAGGATAACTTGATGCCTCCCGAGATTCCTGAGGAGGTTGTTGAAAAAGAGAAAGTTCCAGAAATAGAATCTTCTTCGAACATTTTTGGACATTTCTCGGATAGCATCTTTCAAGCTAACTTCGAGACAGTTCATCCCTACAATACTAGGAGTAAGACAACAAACAAACCTTCTTCCGAAAACACTACGACTTTGCCCCCAAAGAAATCTAAACCAGCTGAGACGAAACAAAGTCGTGTAAAACCCAAATTAGATTATGATTTAGTTGAAGATCTTAAAAATTTAAGGGCCAACATTTATGTTTATGAGTTATTAAAATTTTTTGTTTCTGCTACAAAAAATGTTACAAAATATCGCAGAGAATAGAAAAAATGGTAATTCGAACAAGGTTGTTCAGAACAAAGTTCCTCAGAAGACTTACACTAAAAGTAATTATGATCCTCATGATAAAGGAATCCTTCCTATAAATAATGTAACAAATGTAGATAAATTAGCTTTAGAGACTGCGAGTAAAAAGCCCCAAGCTTCCACACTTAGTACTCACAGAAATGTACCTCCATTTTTGTTAACTTTCGAAATCTTTAATAGAAACATGCACAATTGTATGGTAGACTCAAGGGCGTCATCCAATGTGATGCCCTGGTCTGTGTGCCAGAAGATTAATTCTGAAGTTGAGCCATCCACTTTAAAAATCATCCAACTTGATCGAACTAGTGTTAAAGTCATAGGCGAATTAAGGAATGTACTTATAAGATTATCGTCTAACCCCAAATTTCATCAAGTGATTGATATTATTGTTGTGGATATTCCAGAAGTGTATGGTTTGTTTCTAAGCAGGGACTGGTCGGAGCAGCTACATGGCTATTTCACGACATATTGGTCTCACATGTGGCTTCCAGAGAATGGAAAGCCCAAAAAAATCAAGGTAAATCGTGAACGTTACCTCAAGTTCACGGTCACAGATTTGAATGATCCCAATGAACCGTTTACACATTCTGCCGATTCACCCGAAATATAAGGGATGGATACCTTTTTCGTCAATTTCATGGCCAAGACTTCAGCTACCACCAACCCATAACAACAGTCTGAGATTGTAGCATATGTGTAGCCAGCAGCTTCTACACAATGGTCGCATGCACCCGATAAAAATCAAATTTGTTCCCTTTACTTTGACGGGTCAAAGTCCAAAGAAGGAGCTGGTGCAGGCTATGTTATTATTGATCCCTCAGGTAACAAAACTTGATTGCATGTAGGTTATAATTTGAATGTACTAATAATACACCAGAATATGAGGCTTTACTACAGGGTCTCAGAAAATCTTTAGATATGGACATTCAAAACTTGACTGTCTTTGGCGATTCTGAAATCGTGGTTAGACAGCTAAGAGATTCTATCCATTGTCTATCTCTGCATCTTAAAAGCTACCAATCTGAGGTATGGAATTTAATGAATAAGTTTTCTACTTTCAATATAAATTCTATTCCTAGATTGAATAATTCTGAAGCTGATCTATTAGTTAACGTAGCTTCCAAACTCTTTCCTGCAGAAGGTTTGTCCCCAGATGCATTCTCCATCGAACTATTGTTCATGCCATCCGTTCTCGACAACATCACGAACTGGAGAGTCTTCGATGGCGATCAACAGATTATTAGCTTCCTACACATGGAAGAAACTTTTCAAGGCGCGGTGATCGACGAATGCACTCACGACGACAATTTGCGTGATTTCACGGTAATACCAGATCCGAGAACTCATGAATCCTCATTGGACATGGTAAATTTGATCCCTAAATCTGTAGTTAGATTAGAGAAATTTTACGATCTTCAAGATAAATTCAAAAAATCGGTCAACTGTAAAACCAATAGTTCCTCATTATCATTTGAAAAAGTAAACTTAGGAACTGATGACAATCCACAGTGCATTAATTTAGGGGTGGTGTGTTCTGAACAAGAAAAAACTGCATTTATTAAATTGTTTAAAGAATTTAAATATGTTTTTGCGTGGACGTATGATGACCTTAAAACTTTCGACCTTAACATCATACAACACGTCATTCCTATGAAACCCCAAACGTTACCCTTCCAACAAAAGTTAAGAAAAATGCACCCTAAACTCAAACCGACCGTCAAAAAAGAATTAAATAAACTCCTAAATGCTAAGATAATTTTCCCAGTCAGGCACACTCAATGGGTTTCTAACCTTGTCCCTGTCTGAAAGAAAAGTGGGGAAATTCGACTATGCGTCAATTTCCGAAACTTTAATAGAGCGTCTAATAAAGACAACTATCATGTCCCACCCATGGAACAGATCCTTAAATAGGTATCTGGTTTTGAGAGACTATCTTTATTGGATGGTTTCTCAGGGTACAACCAAGTCCCGATGTTTCCTCCAGACCAACTTAAAACTACCTTCCGCACTCCATGGGGCACCTACGCTTATCAAAAAATTCCCTTTGGAATGATTAATGCCGGTGCCACTTTCCAGAGAGCGATGAACGTCACTTTCTGAGGCTTAATCAATCAATCCGTCATAGTTTACTTAGATGATTTTACTATATTTTCAAAAAACAAAACTGATCATCTAGCTCATTTAAGAGTCGTTCTACAGCGATGTCATAAATACAACATCTCCTTGAATCCTAAAAAATCTATTTTCGCAATAAAACAAGGTAAACTCTTAGGATTTATTGTGTCAAGAAAAGGGATGATTATCGACCCTGAAAGGACTCAAGTCATCTCGAAACTACCTCCTCCTACATCCAAAAATTCTATGCAGTCTTTCTTAGGCCAGATAAACTTCATCAGGAGATTCGTCCCCAGTTTCTCCGAAATGGTCAGACCTTTACAGAACCTGATTAAGAAAGACGCACAATATCATTGGGGACCCTTATAAAATCAAGCTTTTAATGCAATGAATAAGGCCATAATAGATGCTCCTTCTCTCATGAGCCTTGACTTTTCGCAAGACGTGACACTGTACAAATTTGCTTTGACTGCTCCTACACTGTCGTCCTTACTTAAAAGAACGTTGAAAACAATGAAGTACCCACTACCTTTATGAGCTCTACTTTCAAAGGCGCTGAACTTAATTACCCAGTGGTATATTAGAAAGCCTACACTGTTTTCAAAGTAGTCAAGCACTTCCGGTCTTATCTTTTGAAATCTAGGACAAAAGTTATTGTCCCTTATCCAGCCGTCAGGAACCTGTTAGTGCAGAAAGAACTAGGTGAAAAGAGGGCTAACTGGGTTACCTCCTTATAGGAGTATGACATAGAAATTACCCCAGCTCATATAGTGAGAGGCCAAGGGTTATGCGAGTTATCTGTTGATTCGGAAGCAGGACAACATGAAGAAAATCATAGGTCAAACCTAGGACAACACAATCAAAATGCAATTTGTTGTGCACAAAACTCTGTCAGTCTGTGGTATGACGATATAAAATTCTATCTTGAACATGGGTCAGCCCCCCGTCACCTGGATCCCACTAAAAGAAGAGCGTTAAGATTAAATTCTACCTCCTTTCATTTGGTTAATGGTATTCTGTTTCGTCAAAATTTTGATGGCGTACTAATGCGCTGTCTTCAGAAAGATGAAGCAAAAAACGTCTTGCTAAAGTTGCATGCAGGAGAAGTTGGTGGGAATTTTGGTGGTGACACCACTACCCATAAAGTTTTGAGAGTTGGTTATTACTGTCCCACACTTTTAAGAGACGCCCATGCCTTGTGTCATAAGTGTATTATTTGTCAAAAAGAATCAGGGCAGTTACAGAAACCAGCCTTTCCTTTGCAGCCTGTTTCAGTAGACTACCATTTTCAGCAGTGGGGCCGTGATATTATAGGTCCAATCAATCCGCCATCCTCACAGAAGCATAAGTTTATCATAAAAACCACAGATTATTTCACTAGGTGGTCTGAAGCTGTCACCTTAAGAACTGTGAATAACAATCAGGTAATTTCCTTTTTAAATTCAAATATTATTACTCCTTTTGGTATCCCTGACTGTTTAGTATTCGATAACGCTTCTTATTTTTCATCTCTTTAGATGAGCGAGTTCGCTTTAGAAAAAGGAATTAAATTGAAGTATTCTGCCAGCTATTACCCCCAGGGTAATGGATTGGAAGAATCAACAAATAAGAATTTGATTAAGATCATCAAAAGAACGGTATCTGAGAATCACAAAAACTAGCACAATGCACTGTTAAACGCAATCTGGGCTAATAGGGTAACACCAAAAACTGTTGTAGGTAACTCTCCCTTCTTTCTCGTTTATGGGAGAGAAGCAATTCTTCCACCACACATTCTTCTTCTCTCACTACGGCTATCACAGAAAATACAAGAAGAAGACTGTCCCCCTTTGGAAAACCGAATTAACGCTTTAATGAAACTAGAGGGGGTAAGGGCCCAAGTTAAACGTAAATTAGATCAGCATCAACTAGTGGTCAAAAGATGGTTTGATTCTAACTCTGCCTCTGATAGGAACTTCGAAGTAGGTGATCTTGTCTTGAAATGGGACAAACCGCATGAGGGAAAGGGAGAGCACACAAAATTTCAAAAATTATATCTTGGACCATTTTTAATCACTGAGAAATTGGGTCCCAGCTCTTTCCGATTACAGAGTTTAGAGGGAAAGATGCCCACACAAGTGTTTTGGAACCTACGCTTATCGAAAAATGCCCTTTGGACTGATTAATGTCGGTGCCACTTTCCAGAGAGCGATGGACATCACTTTCTGAGGCTTAATCAATCAATCCGTCATAGTTTACTTAGATGATGTTACTGTATTTTCAAAAAACAAAACCGATCATCTAGCTCATTTAAGAGTCGTTCTACAGCGATGTCGTAAATACAACATCTCCTTGAATCCTAAAAAATCTATCTTCGCAACAAAACAAGGTAAACTCTTAGGATTTATTGTGTCAAGAAAAGGGATGATTATCGACCCTGAAAGGACTCAAGTCATCTCGAAACTACCTCCTCCTACATCCAAAAAGTCTATGCAGTCTTTCTTAGGCCAGATAAACTTCATCAGGAGATTCGTCCCCAGTTTCTCTGAAATGGTCAGACCTTTACAGAACCTGATTAAGAAAGACGCACAATATCATTGGGGACCCTTAGAAAATCAAGATTTTAATGAAATGAATAAGGGCATAATAGATGCTCCTTCTTTCATGAGCCTTGACTTTTCACAAGACTTCACACTCTACAAATTTTCTTTGACTGCTCCTATACTGTCGTCCTTACTTAAAAGAACGTTGAAAACAATGAAGTAACCACTACCTTTATGAGCTCTACTTTCAAAGGCGTTGAACTTAATTAACCAGTGGTATATTAGCAAGCCTACACTATTTTCAAAGTAGTCAAGCACTTCCGGTCTTATCTTTTGAAATCTAGGACAAAATTTATTGTCCCTTATCCAGCCGTCAGGAACCTGTTAGTGCAGAAAGAACTAGGTGAAAAGAGCGCTAACTGGGTTACCTCCTTACAGGAATATGACATAGAAATTACCCCAGCTCATATAGTGAGAGGCCAAGGGTTATGCGAGTTAGCTTTTGATTCGGCAGCAGGACAACATGAAGAAAATGATAGGTCAAACCTAGGACAACACAATCAAAATGCAATTTGTTGTGCACAAAACTCTGTCAGTCTGTGGTATGACGATATAAAATTCTATCTTGAACATGGGTCAGCCCCCTGTCACCTGGATCCCACTAAAAGAAGAGCGTTAAGATTAAATTCTAACTCCTTTCATTTGGTTAATGGTATTCT
>WSFP011491050.1:0-14850 GCA_009831015.1 Picea engelmannii
GCATAAAGTAATGAGAAAGGACGTTGTATACCTTGGAATGATTAGATGAAATGATAGTATAAGTCAAAATGTAGGTGATGAAGGGTAAAATAATAGCAAAAAGTATGGGCAAAAAGGGTACAATATGTGGTCCTAACATGGAGTTAATCCTTGTGCCATGAATGACTATTTTTCTGTGCTGATGATGCGGAGTTCTTGTCGCCTTGTGCGGATGAAATTTCAGTGATAACAGTATTCAAGCACCATATGTCGCTCAGAGTCTTTGATACCCAATTTGGTGTGCAGGGTATGGAAAATATTGGTGAAATATGGTACTGTATGGTCCCTTTATTGACGAGGGTGGTCCATCTAGTGTAATGGTCCTCACAGCTTCCAACAGGGTAGTACTATTCTTTAATGGAATCCCATAAGGAATCCCATGTAGGGGACACCACGAATATTCCAGATTCCTCTATGGCCCTTTGCTCATAGTAAGTGTCCCACCAGTCCTTAACATGTGGGATGGCCTTGAGGAGTGAAAAAGTAATGTTTTCCCTATCAGAAAAATTGTGGATTGAAAAATACCCTTCGAGTAGATTCAACCATTTATCTACAACATTTGAATCTATCCGTCCTTCAAATAATGGAATATCAAAATTTACCTATACCTTGAAGGGGGTTGCATGGTCACTTGATGAAGATGCTTCTCTTATGGTCAACCACCAAAGGATCTACGTAAAGTTGTCCATCATTTCATTCCTTTGTCTCGCAAGGGATTATTCGAGCAACATTTTAAAAGGATCTCCTGCTCCATCATATTTCTTTTCTTCTACAATGAGTTGTTGTCGGGCTCTTGTGCGAATGATATTACAACGAATTGATTGGTTCGAGTCCCAACTTCTTTTACCCATACCTTGTCGGGGACATGCACGAAGAAAAAAAAATTAGGAGAAGACCGTTATGATGCCACTGATCCAGATTTAGGAGCGGAACGAACTAATTAATAGACTGAATACAAAAAACACAAAGATAAGAAGAACAACATAGATATCTAATGAACAATATCTTCTATTGAATAAATTAAATAGGATGAAATAGGATGAAACTGTAAAATTGTGGAACTGAAACATTTTCTTGAATGGTGGTAGCTATCTTTGAGAAGAGATGTGTCTGCTACGCACATTCGTCTCAGCAGATGGATTACAATGAGGCTCCAGAGGCTTTTTTCACATTACTCATGAATGAAAAAAAACCTACATATCCAAAACATAACCCTAGGATATGAAACACCAAAATTTATGTGGGCCCCTATGGGTAAGTTGGTGCCTCAACTTCCTGGGTTGTAACTTTTGCATATGACCTTCATTTTAGGTGCATGATATCCTGTTGGAAAGGTATTTACGAGAACAACACATTACACCATCAAACTCTAACTCTGTCTCTAATTTGATTGTGGTGAGCCAAAAAAACACTCTTTAGGGCCCCAAAACGGCCCTGGAAGTACAACAAGATGTGCTGACATGAAAACATACAAAATAAGACAATTAGATTAAGTGGGAGGCCACCAGTATCTACTTGGAAGATGTGGAGGTCTTCATACATCCCTGATAGTGTAGAACCCACAATTACAAAGAAGTACAAAATAACGTACTGAACTAAAAAATATCAAGAGCAGATGGTTGGAATTGGTGGGTGGCCACCAATATCCACCTGGATCACATTTAGAGCTAGTTTGATGCAGGAGCATCCCTCGCGACAAGAAAAACCAACGTGGAAGCAGAAGACAGCTAGAAGACATCCAGTGCAAGTTTTTGAATTTTTAAATTGTCCCTTGAAGTTGATGTGCAAACATAAATGAGATCATTTAATTTGGCGCCTTGGGAGAAATGTAATTAGACCTCGAGCCATACGCTCTCGTTTGAAATAGACAAAGGCATTTATAGTAGTAGTTGCAGGTAGATAGAATTAAATTCTTAGATTAGACAATTCTAGAAGGAAGAGGGAAAACAGAATATAGACACCCTCATTAGTATTATTGTAAGTTAGTTCATGAAGAGTTAGAGGACTCTGGAGCATGGGAGAATAGCAGAGAGCTGTAGAACAACACCCATGTATAGATCTTGAATTAATAGAAGAAGTTGATTCAGATTCATGGCTGTTGTGTTATTCTCTATGTATGTGTGTTGAATTCTCTGCTTATGAATATTACTTCCTGTTATGCATTTGTTATTATGCTGTGCATAGGATCTCATGTGTGAGATTGAAACCTGAGAGGAAGTGAATGAGTTTCAATTGTTTCTCCCTTTGAGCAAGGATTCATGCAAGGGGTGCAGTTGAAGTCGTCCGCAAGGAGTGCGTTGACAGAAGGCTCGGGAGTTAAACTCTTGTTCTCAAAACCCTAAGAAGTGGAAGTGGGTTGTTAAAATCCATGCAAGGAGTTCGCAGGCTAAAGAAGAGCCTCAGTCGTGAAACTGAGCAGAAGTGTTGAAGGATTGCTGCTATGGGTAAATGCAGATTCGAAGGAAGCTCGAACAGTTGAAGTGTTCGTAGGCTTGCTGCAAGGTGTGCGTGCAGAGGACATGGTGAGGTTGAAGCCATTTTATCAAAGTTCAAGAAGGATAGGCCTCTGAGTCGCTAAAGATCGACGTAAACAAGTGTGATTTGAAGTCGGGAAGAAACGTCGCAGGTTGACGAAGCGGCGGAGGAATCTCGGGAAGGAAGTGCTTATTTCTTTTTCGTGAGGATTACAAAAGGAGGAACGGATGGTCGAAATCTTTTGGAGAGATTTCGCGAAGTTCTGGGGACCGCCAGATCTTGCAGAGGTGCAAGGAGGTTACGGCGAGAAGATTTCGAAGAATCTAAAGCTCAAGAGAGGCAGGACAGTCGGTTCAGAATCATGGGAGCCGTCGGATCTACACGTGATCTCGTGTCTCAGGGACTCGGGAGTTGAAGCCCCAAAAGTTGTACATTCAGGGTGGCAAGGTCGTGAGATGCGATAAGATCAGAGCTGTTCATTGTGGAGGACACGTGTAAGGAGATCCTCATCTCCCAGACTCGGATGTTGGAGGATAGAAAGGGAAACCTTTGGTTTCGCGAGGAGCGAAGAGGCGAGAAGTCATAAGTCGTCCATCTGAAAGGGGACAGGTGTCAGAGATCTAAGGATCTCGCCAACTCGGGAGTTCGCTGGTTGAAAAACCAAGCATTGGGTACTCCAAGTCGCGAGTAGCGAGGTGGAGAGAAGCTGTGAGCCATCCATCAAAAGAGGACAGGTGTCAGAGATCGGTGATTTCGTGAACTCGAGAACTCACCGAGTGAAGGTCTAAATATTGGGAGTGCAAAGTCGCGAGGTCGCGAAGTAGCGAGTGAAGGATAGCCATTGGATCTAGAACACAGGAGGACCATTGGATCTGAGCAAGGGATCGTGTCTCGGAACCTCGTAGGAAAAGGTCCGAAAACTTGGTCACGGGGATCGCGAGGTTGCAAGATAGCGATATCTCGACAGCTGGAGCAGTGTGGCCATAGCGGAGCGCGAGTGGAATACAGGTGGCACCAAGGAGTCGCAAGTCGCGAAGTGTCGAGGAGAGAGACTCGTGTGGACACCGAGTTGCGAAGTGCCGAGGAGCCGAGATTCTTGTGGACGCGTGGCAGAGCATAAGGTGGGACCACGCATCTCGGGGACTCGCGGACTAGGAGGGTGAAAACTCGATGGTTCAGCCGGCGAGGTCGCGAGGTTGTGAAGTCGCGAGAGGCGCTAACGTTAAGTCTAGCCCACGATTGCATGTGGAAGGAGCTATACCCATATCGCCAGATCGGGTATCACAAGATTTGAAAGGAAGGCTTGGAGGTTATAAGTCACGAACTCGCGAGACAACGAGATTTAGCGGATCTCCTGGTGGTAAAGGGGAGACCTCGGAACAGATTTTTGTGGGTGCAGATCTCCCGATAGGGAGATAGAAGAACCTTTGAGTTCTTCGGACCGAGGAGAATAAGGTCCTGTGTGAGAGGACGTGCCTGTGGAGTGGGCGTGCCTGCGTCAAGTGGTATCAGAGCATAGAAAATTTTCTTTGCTTTCTATAGCAGAGGAAAAGGAGGAGTCACCATGCTGCCAAGGAGAAGAGGTAGACAATCACCCGATCCAGAGGAGGAAAGGGAACTGTCCAGAGAAAGGGAATTGTCCAGAGACAGAGGTAGGCAAGTACAGAATCGAGACATGGAGAGAGAAGTGAGAAATCTTCGTGCCAGAATGGAGGACATGGAAACATCACAAAGGCGAAACGCTGATGCAGGAGATATCAGTGAAACCGAAGATGAAGGTGGTGTTGGATGTGAAGAAGAGGAAATCCCAGTAGAAGATGCAGCCAATGAGCGTTTAATTAAGGCTATCTCTCGGATGAGCTCGAAAACAAAAATGGACATTCCATCTTATGAAGGGAGTCTGGATGCAGAACAGCTGCTAGGCTGGATTAGAGCTCTTGACACTTACTTCGATTATGAAGATATCGAAGATGACAAGAAGGTCAGACATGCTATCACGAGATTGAAAGTACATGCAACATTGTGGTGGGATGAACTGCAAGCTGACAGGCGTTGTCGAGGAAAGAAAAAGATTAAGAGTTGGGATAGGATGATTGCAAAGATGAAGGAAAAATTCATTCCCAGGGATTATCAAATTTCTCTGTTCAAGAGGATGCAGAACCTGAGACAGAAGTTGATGACAGTGAAAGAGTATACTGAGGAATTTTATAGGTTAAATATCAGAGAAGGTCATCGCGAAAGCAATGATGAAAAGGTGGCCAGGTATATGAATGGCCTGAGGTATGAAATTCAGGATGAACTAAATTTGGTAACCATCCGAATTGTGGAGGATGCTTACCAATTGGCTCTGAAAGCTGAGGAGAAGCTGAGCCGTAAACAAAGTCAGAGGGGCAGAGGCATGAGTCAGCCCAAAGGCAAATTGGTTGCCCAAGAAAAATACCAGAATCCCAAGGATGACTGGAAGAAACCTCAGACTCAGACAAAGAGAGGTGGAAGTTCGCAATGAGGGAGATATGCTGAACAAAGAGAACAACATACTGAACAAAGAGGAGGGTATGCTGATAATAATAGATTTCCTCGTACCGAAGGTAGAGGAAGAGGAAGAGGTGGAGTCATCACATGCTTCACATGTGGGAAAATTGGACATAAGTCATTCGAGTGTCCAGAGAAAAAGAAAGAAACTAGAGAAACTCACATCGCCGAGGCATAGAGGCGAGGTAATGAGGCAGAGTACGCTGAGTGCGGAAGATCGCTAGTGATGCGAAAATTCCTTTTGACGCCAGAGAAGGAGATGGAGAATCCAGCACAGAGGAACAACCTTTTTAGGACTACTTGCAAGACCAAGGATAGAGTGTGCAAAGTCATCGTGGACAGTGGAAGCATAGATAATCTCGTTTCAACCGAGATGGTAGAAAATCTAGAGCTGGAGACAACTGATCATCCAAGTCCATACAAAGTTTCATGGCTACAGAAGGGGCATCAGGTAAATGTCACTAAACAATGCTTAGTTGACATTAATATAGGAGGATATAATGATAGGATTTTATGTGATGTTATTCCTATGGATGTCTGTCATTTATTGTTGGGTAGACCATGGCAATATGATAGAAATGTGATCCATGATGGGAGGAGAAATACATATACCCTGGAGAGGAATGGGAGAACTCATATGTTGTGTCCAATTGAGGATAAAGAGGTGAAGACGGAAGTAAACAACAGAGTACTTCTCATGAGTGGGAAGGAACTTCTTACAGAAGTTAAGAAGAAGGAGGATCCACAATTCTTTGTGGTTAGAAAGCCGAAAATTGTTCTGACTAGCACAAGAGTGGACGATTTGCCAGGAGAAGTTCAGGAACTACTGGAAGAGTTCGCTGATATTGTAGTGGACGAATTACCTCGTTCGTTACCACTGATGAGGAGCGTGAGTCACCATATTGATCTCATACCAGGAGCTAGTTTACCAAACAAATCCGCATACAGATTGACACCCCAGGAGAATGAGGAGGTCAAGAAGCAGGTCCAGGAGTTGTTGGACAAAGGATTGGTCAGGGAAAGCTTGAGTCCGTGTGTTGTTCCAACAGTACTCAGTCCGAAGAAAGATGGAGGCTGGAGGATGTGCACTGATTCGAGAGCCATCAACAAGATAACTATCAGGTATAGATTCCCATTGCCAAGGATGGATGATCTGATGGATTGCTTAAGTGGAGCAAATTGTTTTTCAAAGATAGATTTGAAGAGTGGATATCATCAGATTCGTATGAGGGAAGGCGATGAGTGGAAAACAACATTCAAGACAAACAAAAGTTTGTATGAATGGCTTGTCATGCCATTTGGCTTGACGAATGCACCAAGTACCTTTATGAGGTTGATGAATGAAGTCCTGAAGGATTTCATCGGGAAATTTGTCATCATGTATTTGGATGACATATTGGTTTTCAGCAAGATGAAGGCTGAACATTTGAAGCATTTGGCTATTGTGATGAAGATATTACATCAAGAGAAGCTGCTGATTAACATGAAAAAGTCCTCATTCATGAAAACTGAAGTCATTTATTTGGGGTTTGTTATATCTGCAAATGAGTTGAGGATGGATCCCGATAAGGTGGAGGTAATCAAGAAGTGGCCATCACCAAGAAACGTATTTGAGGTAAGAAGTTTTCATGGACTGGCTAGTTTCTACTGAAAATTCATTAGGAATTTCAGTGGAATTAGCGCAGCAATGATGGACACAGTCAAGAAAAGACATAAATCTTTTCACTGGACTGAAGAGGCTGAAGAGAGTTTCAACTTGTTGAAATGAAAGATTACAGAGAAACCGGTTTTGGTGTTGCCGGATTTTCAGAAAACATTTTAGATAAAATGTGATGCAAGTGGGTTTTCCATAGGAGCAGTCTTGAGTCAGGAAGACAGACCGATTGCATATTTCAGCGAGAAGCTGAATGAGGCAAAGGAAAATTACTCCACGTATGATAAAGAATTCTATGCCATCATACAGGCATTGAAGAAGTGGAGGCACTATTTGATTCCAAAGGAATTTTTTTTGTATAGTGATAACCATGCATTACAATTTGTGACTCAGCAGGAAAAGTTGAATCAGAGGCATGTTAAATGGGTAGAATACATGCATAATTTCACTTTTGTAATTAAACATATTTCGGGTACTGCTAACAAAGTTGATGATGCTTTGAGAAGGAAGTGTTTGCTGCTGCAGGAGTTCAAAATCAGGACGTTAGGCTTTGATGATCTTAAGGACATGTATGAAAATGATTCAGACTTTAAAGAAGCTTATGAAGCAGCTGAGAATCCATTTCTCAGAGATAGAAGTCAGTGGATAGAGTATGTGATCCAAGACGGATTGTTGTTCAAAGGCAATCAACTGTGTATTCCAAATTGCTCCACGAGGGAGAACTTGTTAAAGGAAAAGCACAGTGGAGGATTAGCAGGACATTTTGGCCATGATAAGACATTTGCAAAGCTGAGAGAGTCATACTTTTGGCCAGGAATGTAGTCATAGGTCCAGAGGTTTGTTCACAGGTGCAGAATTTGTCAGCATTCAAAAGGAAGAAAATAGAATGCAGGATTTTATCAGCCATTGCCCATACCAGACAAGCCGTGGGAGGAGATTAGCATGGATTTCGTATTGAGATTACCAAGGACACAAAGAGGTGTTGATTCAATCTTTGTGGTAGTTGACAGGTTTTCTAAGATGGCACATTTCATTCCATGCCAGAAGACCAGTGATGCGACTCACATCGCAATTTTTTTTTCCAGAGAGATTGTTCGACTCCATGGATTGTCGAAAAGCATAGTTTCAGACAGAGACACAAAATTCATAGGGCATTTCTGGAGAACATTGTGGAAGAAGATGGGGACTAATTTGATGTTTAGTTCTGCTTATCATCCTCAAACGGATGGGCAGACAAAAGTGGTCAACAGAAGTCTGGGAGATTTGTTGAGAAGCTTGGTGACAGAGCACCATAGCAGTTGGGACAATATATTGCCACAGGAAGAATTTGCTTACAATGATTCAGTGAATTGGAGCATAGGAAAAATTCCATTTCAGATTGTATATGGAATGCAGCTGAGGGGAGTTTCTGAATTGAGAGATTCAGAACAGACTGATACTAGCAGTGCTAGCGCAGGAGAATTCGCTGAAGCGATGAAGGAACTTCACAGCCAGGTGAAGGAGCGTCTATTGAATTCAAGTCAGGAGTACAAGCGTAGAGCAGATCAACATCGGAGACAACTTCAGTTTGAATTTGGTGATCTAGTTCTAGCACATTTGAGGAAGGAAAGGTTCCCGAGAGGAACATACAACAAGCTGAAGATGAAGAAAATTGGGCCATGCCAGGTCTTGAAGAAAATGGGACAAAATGCTTATGAAATTGAGTTACCAGAGGGCATTGAAATATCTTCCATATTCAATGTTTCAGATTTATATCCATATAAATCCGATGAAGAAGGAGTAGAAAGTGATGATCAACTAGAGATCCAGTGGCAGAAACAGATGCCAGTTGCAGAAAAGCCACAGATGGAACATATACTGAATAAAAGAGTGGGTAAGAAAACCAGAAGGAAAGAACATTTTGAATATTTGGTTAAGTGGAAGGGTCATCCAGTTGAAGATGCCAGCTGGGAGACTGAAGCAGAGATTCAGAAGCATGGACATACCATGCAGGAGCTCATGGACAGGAGCCCATGAAAATTTTCAAGAGAGGGAGTATGATGCAGGAGCATCCCTCACGACAAGCAAAACCAATGTGGAAGAAGAAGACAACTGGAAGACGTCCAACGCAAGTTTTTGAATTTTTAAATTGTCCCTTGAAGTTGATGCACAAACATAAATGAGATCATTTAATTTGGTGCCTTGGGAGAAATGTAATCAGACCTCGACCCATACGCTCTCGTCTAAAATAGACAAAGGCATTTATAGTAGTAGTTGCAGGTAGATAGAATTAAATTCTTAGATTAGACAATTCTAGAAGGAAGAGGGAAAAACGAATATAGACACACTCATTAGTATTATTGTAAGTTAGTTCAGGAAGAGTTAGAGGAATCTGGAGCATAGGAGAATAGCAGAGAGCTGTAGAAGAACACCCATGTACAGATCTTGAATTAATAGAAGAAGTTGATTCAGATTCATCGCTGTTGTGTTATTCTCTGTGTATGTGTGTTGAATGCTCTGCTTATGAATATTACTTCTTGTTATGCATTTGTTATTATGTTGTGCATAGGATCTCATGTGTGAGATTGAAACCTAAGAGGAAGTGAATGAGTTTCAATTGTTTCTCCCTTTGAGCAAGGATTCTTGCAAGGGGTGCAGTTGAATTCGTCCACAAGGAGTGCGTTGACAGAAGGCTCGGGAGTTAAACTCTTGTTCTCAAAACCCTCAGAAGTGGAAGTGGGTTGTTAAAATCTGTGCAAGGAGTGCGCAGGCTAAAGAAGAGCCTCAGTCGTGAAACTGAGCAGAAGTGTTGAAGGACTGCTGCTACGGGTAAATGCAGAGTCGAAGGAAGCTCGAACAGTTGAAGTGTTCGCAGGCTTGCCGCAAGGTGTGCGTGCAGAGGACCCGGTGAGGTTGAAGACATTTTCGCAAACTCAGGAAGGATAGACCTCTGAGTCACTAAAGATCAGCGTAAACAAGTGTGATTTGAAGTCGGGAAGAAACGTCGCAGGTTGACGAAGTGGCGGAGGAATCTCGAGAAGGAAGTGCTTATTTCTTTTTCGCGAATATTACAAAAGGAGGAATGGATGGTCGAAATCTTCTAGAGAGATTTCGCGAAGTTCCGGGGACCGCCAGATCTTGCAGAGGTGCAAGGAGGTTACGGCGAGAAGATTTCGAAGAATCTGAAGCTCAGGAGAGGCAGGACCGTCGGTTCAGAATCACGGGAGCCGTCGGATCTGCACGTGATCTCGTGTCTCGGGGACTCGGGAGTTGAAGCCCCAAAAGTTGTACAGTCAGGGTGGCGAGGTCGCGAGACGCTATAAGATCAGAGCCATTCGTTGTGGAGGACACGTGTAAGGAGATCCTCATCTCGCAGACTCGAACGTTGGAGGATAGAAAGGGAAACCTTTGGTTTCGCTAGGAGCGAAGAGGCGAGAAGTCGTAAGCCATCCATCTGAAAGGGGACAGGTGTCAGAGATCTAAGGATCTCGCGAACTCGGGAGTTTTCCGGTTGAAAACCCAACCATTGGGTACTCCAAGTCATGAGTAGCGAGCAGGCGAGAAGTTGTGAGCCATCCATCGAAAGAGGACAGGTGTTAGAGATCGGTGATTTCGTGAACTCGGGAACTCGCCGAGTGAAGGTCCAAATATTGGGAGTGCAAAGTCACAAGGTCGCGAAGTAGCGAGAGAAGGATATCCATTGGATCCAGAACACAGGAGGACCGTTGGATTTGAGCGAGGGATCGTGTCTCGGAACCTCGTAGGAAAAGGTCCGAAAACTTGGTCACGAGGATTGCGAGGTTGCGAGATAGCGATATCCAGACAGCTGGAGCAGTGTGGCCATAGCGGAGCACGAGTGGAATACAGGTGGCACCAAGGAGTCGCAAGTCGTGAAGTGCCGAGGAGCGAGACTCGTGTGGACACCGAGTCGCGAAGTTTCGAGGAGCCAATATTCTTGTGGACGCGTGGCAGAGCATAACATGGGACCGCACATCTCGAGGACTCACTGACTAGGAGGGTGAAAACTTGACGGTTCAACCGGCGAGGTCGCGAGGTTGCGAAGTCACAAGAGGTGCTAACGTTAAGTCTAGCCCATGGTTGTATGTGGAAGGAGCTATACCCGTATCACCAGATTGGGTATCGCAAGATTTGAAAGGAAGGCATGGAGCTTATAAGTCACGAACTCGCGAGACAACGAGATTTAGCGGATCTCCCAGTGGTAAAGGGGAGACCTCAGAACAGATTTTTGTGGGTGCAGATCTCCCGATAGGGAGATAGAAGAACCTTTGAGTTCTTCGGGCCGAGGAGAAGAAGGTCCTGTGTGAGTGGACGTGCCCATGGAGTGGGCGTGCCTGCATCATAGTTTTTCCATTTGGTTCCAATGTAAAACCACTTTGTTTAATGGTGTTCTCTTTACTATGAAATTGTTTCATTTTTTTATCATTGTATATATTCTTGGCTTTGATAATGATCACTTCTCTAATGATTTCAATCACAACATGTAAATAAATTCTAGCATTTCTTAAAATAATTAGCCTCTAAAACAAACACAGGGGTTATAGCATGTTATGTTTGATTTGAGTTTTGTGGTGTTGGAAATCAATTTACACAATGACCTGAATTCCCAAAAATATTGTATTGTGTGGGATAGTGTTCTTGCTTATCCAACATTGACATCCATCTACAGATTTGGTTAATGGTAATTCCCCATGGAAGTGAATCCCAATAGCTAAGAGTGTTATACCATCCATTCTTATGTGATATAGATAGATGGCTACGATTGTATGGTCAATGACATAGTTTCCTTTCTTATATTATTCTCTAAATTTTCTTCCACTTGTATTTAGATAGCAATCCACTATTGAGACTGTTGGGATCCTAGATAAGGCTCAATGTTTATTTATGCATTTTACAAGATTGAATTGTCTAGTGATTGGACCGAATGCATCTTTTCCCTGAGAGGTATGCTTCCCATTTTCCATTGAACTGCAACATGGCATATGAAGATCGCTTCCATGAAACATGATGAATCTCTTGAAATATACTTACATTTGGTATCCTCAGACTTGGATCCCAGTAGTAGTGGAGACCTCTCACTAGGTTCCATCTTTGTCACCTAATTCTCATGATTCATTCTAGTATTTTAAATTATTAAAAATTCCCTAGAACAAAGTGTTCCATGTCTCCGTGGATACCACCAGGGTTTGACTCTTGTATAAATTCCTTCAGGGTAAATATTGGTTCAAACATGCACCATATGGGTTCACCATACTTCCCCAAGAGAAATGCTCATCCTTTTCAACATCAACCAATTCCATGTTGATGTGGGCACACCTTTGGAAGTCTATGAGAATGGGGAATGTTCTTTTTACTCTAGTTCTCTATTGGTGAATCAAAACTACTTTGTCTTTTGCATTGTAGTAGTGACTACATCATTTATTACAGAGTGGAGTTTTGTCTGTAACTTCTAGTGAATACAATTCTTGGGATGAAGGAGCTTCTACAATAATTCCAAGAGAATGGATATAGGGACATCATGATTTCAAATATTCATAATTTTTTTTATCCCGAGTGAATGTGTGTGATGGTTAAGCTCAATTATATAACTTGACCAAATTCCATTTGGATATGACATTGAATCCAACAATTGGTGGATTCTTGCTTGTGTTGTATGAGCACTTGAAATCCACGGAAACAAATCCTTTTGAATAGCTTGATCATGAAAGGGATGAGTTGAAGTTGTTCCATTGGAAAGGATTGATTGGTAGAGTATCTATAGAATCTAGAAATCACTTCCATATGATGATAAGCAGCTTTGGGTTGTTTGTGAGGTCATTGTTGGAATTCTCTAAGTGGAAATTTTGGAAAGTGTTACTTGTCTTAATTTATGTTGGAAAATGATATACTCCACTTCACATAGATCTAGAGACCTAGCATTGATTGGTATATTGAGAACTAGGGATTATTTGGAATTTCATAGTCATTGTTGGATATTTTTGGGTTGACTCGATTTCTACTTTAGGTTTCCAACAAAACCCTGCAAACCATCGACCCTTCTGAAGACTAGAAGGAAACACTGCACCCAAAGTGCATAATGTAGTCTTGGAAGGGATACTTATGGGTGACTAAAGGACCCAAATTTATGCAGTCTTGGAAGGGATACTTCTGTGGGGATGAGTGACATTATTTTTACTTCAAAACACAACATATTTATTATTATATTACATCAACACACCATTATATCTTAGATCTACCACTTAGTAATCAATTGCATTTATTTAGGGTTTATTCTACAATAATTATCTTGGTTAATCTATTATGTGCTACATTTTACTATTGGAAGATAAATCCATTCATCATAACTAAACAATTGCAATAAATAACATAAGCATTCCACACAGAGACACAAAATTTATTTTTGTTCACCCCCCTGGGCTATATCCACACAGATTTGTCTTTCTTGGCTCTTTTCATATTTTGCATCAAGGTTATAGCATTGCACACATTACATTTGAGACTGACAAGATCATAGTAAGCTCCACAACCCATGACCTATGACCTTACCCTTGATTACAATGCTTGATCTAACATACCTCTGTTTGTCTGCTCATATGTCTTTCTTTGTTTGTCTCTCTATATCTCTTTATATATATCTATATATCCTCCCAACTATCTCATAACAATATATTTATATTACAAAAAGGGCTTATTTACCCGTTACAAAATTGACCAAAACTCTAACCCACTAATCATAGATGGATTAGATTTTTCCACTTTCTAACTCCTTGATCACGACTGGTCCAAAATCCAACCATTTTCCTCGTTGATCCACATCTTTATTCCTTTATTTGAATTTCATGGTTGCTTGGTGCTTATTTTCCATATTTTTCACCACACTATCCTTCTTTTGTCCATTTCCTAACTACCTTTATTAATTACTGTTTTTTTCCCAAAAATGGTTTGTGCCAATAGGCCCCCAACACTCACCTGTGGTTCATCCCGAGCGAAAACATATTGGTCCATTAGGTAGAGGTTCATCGGGGGTTATATCAATTGGATGCTTGACTTTGCAGTGCGTCGGTACTTCGGTGGGTGAGGAGAAGGTGTATCTATAGTCTTCCACAATCCCATCCACTTGCTTCTACTAGAAAGAGAGGTTCTGTGTAGAGGCCATAGATGTGGCGACAACATTCTTCTTACTATGAGAACAGATCACAAAGAAAACAAACATCCTATTCCATGAAATTACCTTACTGCATTGCTTAGCAGAGATTAAAGAAATAGTGGTAGGCAGCGCTACCTCTGGTATCCTATATAGTTGTCTACCCAAAGTAATAATAAACCTGTAGGGTCTAGACTTATACACAACATGACGCGTAAACAAATATGGTTGTCCTAAAAGAACATCACAAAATTAAAGGGGAGAAATATCACACAATACCTCATCTTTGAAAGGCTTGATGTCGTAGGGCTCACACAAAGATCTCTTCCTTGGAGAAGCCAACCGATGGTGTAGGGTTGTGGGTGTGGCTTTGTCAATAGTTCCAACCACTTGACGACCTCTACTGAGATCAAGTTCTTCTGATTGTCATTATCGAAAATTAAATGAAGTGGATCCCCCTTTACCCACATCTATGAGTGAAAGTGGCGTTCCCCTTCCTTTGGTTCTTCTAGTTTGCTTGGATATATTTCGGTGGTAGCGATAGTGGCACTAGGTTCTGTTAGGACCACATATTGTACCCTTTTTGCCCATACTTTTTGCCATTATTATACCCTTCATCACCTGTATTTTAACTTATACTATCATTTCACCTGATCATCCCAAGGTACACAACGTCCTTTCTCATTATTATATGCTTAATCTGTTTTGCATAATACTTTACATTACTTTTTGACCTAACCATTGATTAGAAGCGCATAAGTGTCCATATTTGTAGAATAGTATTCAAGGCCAATGCTGAAACACAGAACTATCTAAGTCGCTGCTGAAACACGGGAGCTGCTACACAATCCGAAGATGTAGATGCTGAAACACGGAGCTGCTACACAATCTGAGGACACATAAGCCGAAACACGGAGCAATCACTCAGTTCAGAAGTGCAGATGCTGAGACACAGAGGAAGCCACCACGATGCTGAAACACGAGTCCTGACAGCTAGCAGTCAAACCGA
>WSFP011491051.1:0-14850 GCA_009831015.1 Picea engelmannii
GGTTGTTAGGCCAGGAAGCCTAAGTGTTTGAAGGCCGGGAGCCTGTTGTTGTACTTGTATGTATGCAGAATATTTAATAAAATATAAACACCGCCAGGTGCAGACCGACCACGATGAATGAGTGAAGGGGGACTGAGCGTCCATAGAATGGGCAAGGAATTAGGGGCTGGAAGGTGGGAAAGGGGCTAAGTGTTGAGCCTAGGGGGCTTAAGCCTGGGAAATAATATTTTAATATTATTTCAAAAAGAGACATGCATTTTTGTTTATCCTAAGTTTTGGAAAGGGAAAGCGTGCAAAAGGGATGCAGGCTGATGGAACGCATGCAGTTCCCAGAGTGACAAGTGTCAGCCCTGGTGCATGCAGATAAAACTGCCAAGACGAGCCGTGAGGGGGATGCCTCCTCCATTCCACCCGACTGCCTGAGCATGTACATGCTCTGAGCAGTACGATTAACTCGACCTCTACAAAGAATACATCGTGCATCCCTGAGAGCTGGAAAGCCTGTGATTGTTCTGAATAATCCGTACCTCTCTGTCCCGAAGCCGTGACCGTGAGACCCATTTACCATCACCGAACTAGTTCGAGGAAGCCTGTATCTGGCTCTGAGGAAACTGGTGTATTCCTCTGTTCTAGAACGGGAAATTAAATAGTCTGTGTTGATTTCGGGAATAATCTGTGTGTGTGTTGAATTATGAAAGGCCGAAACATCCTCTGTCTGAGCGTCGAGCCTATGTGTGGAGCCAATCCGTGAGACCATCTGTCATTGTTAAACCTGCTGGATAGCTCATGTCTGTTTTCCCCGTGGGTTGTTGTGACCACGCAGTACTGGACTGCTTGAGGCTTGTTGGCCTGTGAGCGACTCCTCCAGGTGAGAGAGTGCGCAGAGGAAGGAGATAACTCCTGGAAGGAACCCTGTAGCTGCCATAGAGCCCGGAGACTTCCTGTCCGGTCTGTTCCTGTAACCCAAGGTAAGGGAGACTGGCAGCCGAAGGACTGTCCAGGTGACAGAGAAGGTGCACTCTCCTGGGGTGGAGCAGGCATGTGGGAAATGAGGGTCTGTGGGCAGTGAGCGTGGGAGATTCCTGGAGAGCGTTCTTCCTGGTGGTTGTGTATGACTGAAATCCCTGTAACCTCAGCCTGAGTCTGGATTCCTTGCCCTGGGGTGGAGCTCAGTCCCAGCTCGGGGGTGACCCACTGTTGAGTTGAGGAGAAGTGTGGTCTACGGCTGGGAGGTTCGTGGAAGGCCTGCATTTGGTTGGTGGATTCCACCATTGATAAAGATAAGTATCTGAATTATGCTTTGATCATGTTTTGCATGACTGAGTTGTTTATGTATCATGTTTTCCGTTGTGTAAATGAATTACTGTTGAATGCTATGGCTTGTTTAATTGTAGCAGTAACTTATATATTTTACTCTGAGATTTAAGTGTGTTTAATTGTTTAAATGCATGTGCTTATAATGTTTGTACGAATTATGTAAAATTCCATGTATAGAATGGTAACTGAGAGGTTTGAAAACCTCGATAGCGAAAAGGGTACACTACATAAGGGGCCCAATTCATTTTCTGATTTTTTCTTTAGTTGACTTAGGAAAAATTGATTTTTCCCATAGTCATAAAGCATTTGATCTGAGCCCTCCATTCAGATCTAATCTCAGCAATTGAGATGACTGGTGGGCCCAAATCGATTTGCTAAGGGAGAAATAGGCTTTTGGACCCTCATTGTGCACTAATCGACTTGGTGTAGAGAGCAACGACAGCTACAACATCAGAGCAAGCTTCAGCAAGAGGGAGAGGGGTCGTACAACCTCCATTATCAACCCAACCAGCTTATACTCTCACTCAACGAGCAAACCAGCCCATTATGGGCTCTGCTAGCAAGTCGTACAGTCTGTACGACGCGCCCAGCAGCAGGGTCGTGCGACTTGGGTCGTACAGGCCGTACGACGCACCATCAGCCAAGTTGTGAGCAGTGTGGATGAGAGATAGAGCTGAGAAACTGTTGAAGGCAGATATTTTGCCTCAGATAAGTTTTCAAAACTTCAAATGTAAAATTTCTGAGTTTTCCATCTCCATAACTAATAAAAATCACCAAGCAGAAGACCGGTTTTCCTAGTTGGGTTTTTTCGAGGTCATTTGACGAAAAAATAACTGTGTTTTCTGTGGTTGAATGCTTGTGTCTTTATCTGATTTTATCCGTTGCATTTGTGTGTTAAGAAAATTAGCATGTTTAGATTTTAAGATAAAGAAGTTTAGTTCTGCTACTTACTTGGACAAATCTGCAACTAGGTTCTGATTTTTAACAGAAATTAGCATGGTATCAGAGTCTTGTCTCTGATTGAAGACCAACACTCATTGTTTCAGCTTCAGGAACAGGTTCTCAGCCAAGAGTGTTTGACCCAGCTGGTGCGCTAGGGTCTCTGGCAAGACAAATCACAGCCTGCACACTTGGACAATAGAATGGCTTATGTGGGGCTAAGGTTTGAAGACCGCCTTGATGGGGCCTCTAACTTATGCTCTTGGAGAAAAATAATAGGAGTTGTTTTTTAGTAGGGAGTTTGGGAATTTGTGGATAACCCACCAACCACTCCAGCAGATCCTCAACAGTTGGCTTAGCACAGCAAGAAGGATGTCAAAGCTAAGAGGATTATCCTTGAGGGAGTCAAGGACCACATCATACCTCACCTTGCAAGCAAAAAGATAGCAAAGGAGATGTGAACAACCATCATAGGGCTGTACCAGGGCACAAGTGAAGTTAGGAAGCTTGTGCTCATAGACAAGCTGAGAAATATCAAGATGGCAAAGTCTGAATTAGTGGTTTCCAACCTCACTAGATTTACCCAAGTCAAGGATGAACTTGCAAGAGTGGGGGAAATAGTCCCAAACAGAGACATGGTCAACTTTTCACTGTTGGGATTTCCCAAGTCATGGGAAAACTTCATAGATGCAGTGAATGGCAGAGATAAACTTCCAGATTGGGAGCGGCTATGGACTGACTGCGTGCAGGGGGAGATTAGAAAACAAACCAGATATGGGTTTCATGTAAAATAGATTGATGATGAGGAAACTTTTTCCCTAGTTGGTAAAGGGGGCAAACCCAAGAGCAAGAAGGGCTCAGGAGGGGCTGAATCCAGCTCTAGGGGACAAGGAAAACCCAAGAAAGACCTCAGCAAGGTTAAGTGTTTTCAGTGCCATCAACTTGGACACCATGCCATAAGTGTCCTCAGCGCAAGAAGGGGCCCAAGAAGGGCTAGCTTGCAGCCTCAGTGGAAATAGAGGAGTTATCCACTCGTTTTGAAGAGGACTTCTCATTTATTGCATGCATGGCTAGCTTCATGACCAACACCACCTAGTTTATTAACAGTGGGGCCTTTTGCCACATGACAGGGAACAAAAATTATTTCAACCAGTTGACAGAAAAGGACATGTAGTTCAATATTGAGATGGGAGATGATGGCAAATACCAAGCCCAAGGTGTAGTTGTTGTCAAATTTGAGAGGGAGTCTAGAAAACCTATCTATCTCAGAGATGTTCTATATGTTCCAGGGTTGAAGAAAAATATGGTGTCCATTCAGTCCTTGAAGACTTGGGTTATGAGGTGGTCTTTCGCAAAAGGAGGGTCATCTTGAAGCCTCCCAACACCGGGATAGCAGTGCAGATTGGAGTTAGGGAGAAAACCCTCTACAGGCTCCAGTTTGGGGTTGTTGCAGCTTTGAACAGCAAGAAGGACAGCCAACAAGGTCATGAGCTAGCAGAGCTATGACATAGGCGCATGGGTCACTTACACCATAGGGTGTTGAAGATTTTGGGGGAGATAGCCATAGGACTGCCACCATGCAGCGTGGATTCTCATGAGGTGTGCAAGGGTTGCACTCTTGGCAAGTAAGCCAAGACTTCATATCCCAACAGAGATGACAGAGCCAAGGGCATATTGGAGTTGATTCACTCAAGTTGTTTGTGGACCTTTTTCCTCTCCATCCCTTCATGGTTTCAGGTATTATGTTATTTTTATTGATGACCATTCTCGTAAGACTTCGATATTTTTTATAAAAAACAAAGATGAAGTGTTGTCGAGGTTTGTAGAGTTCAAGACCCTAGTTGAAAACTAGACCAACAAGAAGATAAAAGCCTTGAGGTCAAATAACAGAGGGGAGTACATCTCCAAGGCCTTCAGGGACTTGGGTGCCAAAGAGGGCATCAAGAGAGAGCTCACAGCGCCCCATAACCCTCAGGAGAATCGGGTAGCTAAGCGCAAGAACCACAACATAGTGGGTACTGCTAAGACCATGTTGCATGAACAAGGCTTGCCCATGTTCCTCTGGGCCAAGGCATGCAACACAATAGTGTTTCTACAAAAGGTTCTAGGCAGGGCCACACCAAAAGAGGCTTTCACAGGCAAGAAGCCTGATGTTTCTCACTTCAGGATCTTTGGCAGTTTGGTTTACTGCCATGTACCTTTGGCAGTAACAACAGCCTTGCTTCTATTATACACTTTCATTGTCCTCATCCTTCCCCCTCTTCCCCTCCCCTTTTAATTCTTCTTGCTTTCATTTCCTGTAATCATTTTTAATTCTTCTTGCTTTCCTTTCTCGTAACCATTTTTCTCTACCTAACCAACTTCCTTATATACACTTTTTCTTATCTTCTTTTTTATTCTTCTCATACTATAATATTTTATTAATCTATCTTAATATATTATAATTTATTATATTATTCTCTGTATTATCTCATCTTTTTATTTTATTTTATTAATCTATTTTAAAAAATTATAATTTATTACATTATTCTCTTTATTTTCTCATCATCTTTTTCATTCTTCTCTTACTATATTCTATCATATCATTTTATTAATATATCTTAACCAATTATAATTCATTCTACTTCATTTCTCTCTTTAATATCTTTTTACCCTTGCCAAACTCCTTCCTCGGCCATTCTTACTTTTACCTATCTTTATCTTTTAGCTTTCATTATTTTTAACCTAAATAAACCTTTGAATTAATGTGTTAATTTAATACTTTTTTATTACTCTTTGAATTAATGAGTTAAATTAATACTTTTTATGACTCTTTGAATAACTTTAAAGTTCTATCACAACGGTTACCTTTAATAATTTATTATTTAATAATATTTTCGCACCTAATCCCTCTGGCTATTTCAAAAATATTTAATCATTTTTTTTCATTTTTACCTCCCTCTCTTCAATGGACAATTACCAATCTTTCTCTATAAATTCTACCCTGAGAACTCTTCTTCAATGTATTAGCTTCATTTGTCCCTGATGATGGGTGGAGTGTCCACTTGAAACATTGGACGTTTCAAAAATTGTTACACAGTTTTTATCCAAAAAACTTTCCAACATGATGTATTGATGTTAAGACATTATGATGGTTTCTTCTGAAATGGTTGAGTTTTACAAGGAACTTACTGTGCCCAGAGCTACTTTCTATCTCTGCTCTTAAACCTATCTCTACTCCTTGCTTATGCCCAAACCAAAATTAGGCTGTTAGATAGATCAAGATCATGAGTTTCTTTCAGAGAAAGCCTTGCTCCTATTGCTGAGTAACAACAGCCTTTTTCCTCACATAAATCTCTGGAACGCACATGAGAGAAAGACTATAAAAGATGTAAACACTGCAAGGCTATTATCCAAAGTCCTCCTCACCTTACAGTATTGATGATCGAATCTAGAGCAAGATCATGAGTTTCTTTCAGAGAAAACCTTGCTCCTATTGCTGAGTAACAACAGCCTTTTTCCTCGCATAAATCCCCAGTATGCACATGAGAGAGACTATAAAAGATGTAAACACTGCAAGGCTATTATCCAAAGTCCTCCTCACCTTATAGTATTGATGATTGAATCTAGCAACAAAGGAAAGTTGCCTAGAGAAAATGAGGAACACAAATATCAGTCAGTTAAAGGGGATCAGGGTTATACATAAGATATATTTCCTTCTTTAATACCATTTACAAAATGGTCCTCAGATGCTATAGTCAAAATGCCAAGCCAAATATACCGAGCCTTGTACAAGGGAAGAGGAACTATTTACTGTCATTCAACTTCGGAATTGGTAGAATATTGCACTCAAATGTCTTGCTGCTAATATTAAAGGTATAGCCAGAGACATAAAAGAACTCTTTGCAACACATAACAAAAGTCATAGCCTCCGATCTATTAAAGATATAGCTATTTCTTGGTTGCAACATCAACAAGATAAAATAGAAAAGTTACTAGAATTTGTAAAAGCAAGAGGAGAGTTGATAGAACAAGAAAATGGAGAAAAGTCTTGTGTAAATATTGATTGCCAGCCTATCTCTTGGAAAGAAACTTCTGCAAACATAGAAAATAATTTTGAGCAGCAGCAGAAAAGGAAAGCAAAATCTGTTCATATGATTTCTTGTACAGTTGGTTGTTTTAAAGATTCGAGTTTTGATACGTCTAAGGATTCTGAAGACCTAGCTGATTTTATTCCAGCCTTGACTTTAGCTGAAATGCATTCTGTTTAAAGATGGATAAAGTTAACATAATGAAAACATAAACTGTCTATGTTGGTAACCAAGGACTAGAGAAATAGTACGTAAAGAAGGCACATGCTTTGCAAGACTCATTTGAAACTGTGCAGTTAAAATGAGTAGGTGACTCTTTGATGGTCATTGGATCTTTGTGTTAACTTTCTTTTTCAATAATATAAACGATTTTACAATTCATCATTGTGATATATTGCCTTGTTAGATTTTAATTTTATGCATGCAGCTGAAAAACTAATCTCTTTTGTGTCTTTATATTGATTAAGATGTATCAGTATTTATGGGGGTTATTACAAGCTAGTACCCATAGCATTAAATGGGTTCTCTTCTTCTTTGCAGTGTTTTGTCTGTGGGATCTGTATTGGAAAACGATATTCCCACCTTTGAGAAGTTATGGGAGGACTTCATCCAGGAGGAGCTGAGATGAGATTGGAGAATGTTGCGGGGATAGAGGAGGACCAGAATCTTGCCCTCGTTAGCAAGATGAAGAAGGGCAGAGAGAAAGGAGGACTTTGAAAGGGAAGAGCGAGGATTTTGGTTCCACTTACGAAGGAAAGAAGGACTTCAGCCACATCAAATGTTTCAAGTGTCTAAAGTTTGGGCACTATGATTCTCAATGTCATGAGAAGAAAGGGAAGGGAGGCAAGCAACAACAACAAAAACAATTTGCAAGGAGTGTAGAAGCGTTAGTGAGAGTGGATGATCTTTCATCCAAGCTTGAGACACACTTATCCATGGTCTCATCACTATCATCTAAACCCGACTTTGGTGTCCACTAGTATGCAGACAGTGGAGCCTCCAAACATATGACCTCTAACAAAAAGGCCTTCAACAAACTTCAGGAGCAGGAGTTAAGCATACAAGTGGATGTGAAACAATTTGCAAGAAGTGTAGAAGCATTAGTGAGAGTGAATGATCTTTCATCCAAGCTTAAGACACACTTATCCATGGTCTCATCACTATCATCTAAAACCGACTTTGGTGTCCACTAGTATGTAGACAGTGGAGTCTCCAAACATATGACCTCTAACGAAAAGGCCTTCAACAAACTTCAGGAGCAGGGGTCAAGCATACAAGTGGAACTTGGTGATATGTGCCACATATCCAATATCAAAAGTGGGATCCATCTCATTCTAGATGCCATCAGGGGATATGTTGAGCTTACTAGTGTTTTGTATGTACCTGGCTAATCTAAAAATCTCCTTTCAGTTTCAGTGATAAGAGACTTCGGGTATATCACTAAGTTTGACGATCGATGAATCCTCATCTGGAAGAGATGTCTGGATCTTCGTTGGGTTTTGGCTAGAGGTATTTGTGAGGGTGCTCTGTACAGGTTGCAGGAGGATCCTGTTAGAGCCCTAGTGCAAGACAATGACAATTTGTGTGAGCATTTGCACAAGAGGCTAAGTAGCTTGCACTATGAAATCTTGAAGGACAAGGCGCAAGAATTATCGGACTTCAAGGCTGAGAAAAAAGGAGTGTGCAAGGGCCATGCATTTGACAAGCATTTGAATGCTTCTTTTCCTAGCAACGAACATTGGTCAAGAGAGATTCTTGACCTAATTCACTTAGATGTATTTGGACCCATATCTCCAACTTCCTTATCAGAAAACATTTATTATGTGTCTTTTATTGATGATTCCTCTAGGAAGCCCTGGATTTACTTCATGAAGACCAGGCACAAGATTCAAGAAGTTTCAAGAGTTTAAGGCTCTTGTAATAAGTCAAACGGGAAAGAGGATTAAGATATTAAGTTTCGACAATGGAAGGGAGTATACCTCCAAGGAGTTTGACACTTATTGGCAAGCAGGGATCAAGAAAGAGCTAACAATTCCCTACAACCCTCAGTAGAACGAGGTTGTAAAGAGGAAGAACAGGTCCATCGTAGAGATAGCCAAATCTATGATCCATGATCGAGATCTACCTGTGTCTCTGGGTAGAAGCATGTCTTATAGATATCTACATTCTAATCAAGGGTCCTCACAAACTTTTAAAGGACAAGACATCAAAGGAGGCATTCACTGGTGAGAAGCCTAAGGTAGCACATCTTCGCGTTTTCGATTGTCCTATCTACATTCATATTCCTAATGAGAAAAGGACCAAGCTAGAAACTTCTAGTTTGAAGGATATCTTTGTGGGACACAACGAGACCTCCAAAGCTTGCAAAGTCTACATTCCATCTTAGTTGAAGGTAGTTGTGAGTACATATGTCGAGTTTGACGAGGATGCATGCTCCTCCAAGTCTAAGAACCTCCAACAGTGACTAAGGAGGTAAAGGAGCTTGCTACCCCAAAGGGTGATATGCAAATCTCAACAAAATCAAATTCAAATTCGTAAAGCTTCCGGAGGCGCAAGATATGCCTCTTTACCTTCCAGTTCAACTAGAAAGCCTAGGTGGCTCACCCAAAAATTATAGTAGGCACAGGAGCAAGTTGGAGCTCCGAAGACTTCATTTCAAGTAAGTCATCTCCCGAGAAATTTCCAAATCATGTGACATCAATGTCTTCCATTATTGATGTAGAGCCTTCTAGTTTCAAGAAGGCTATGGGTCAACAGGTTTGGCAAGATCCCATGGTGGAGGAGTACAACTCCATCATGAAGAACGATGTGTAGGAGATTATGCCTAGATCAAAGGGGAAGTCAGTGATTTATTCTAAATGGTTGTACCAGATTAAGAACACAATGGATGGTAGCATAGAGAAATTCAAAGCTCAATTTGTGGCTAGACTCGATTCTCTAGGAAAGAGAGAGTTGACTATGAGAAGACTTTTGGTCTTGTGGCCAGGTATACCTCCATTAGATTCATTATGTCTTTAGCATCAATCTTTAGTTAGCATTTATATCAAATGGATGCGAAGACAATATTTCTTAATGGTTTGATTGAGGAAAGAGGTGTATGATAAATCAGCCAAAAGGCTTTAAGGTTCACGGGCATAAGAGCTATGTTTGTAGGTTAAAGATGGCCCTTTATGGGTTGCAGTAGGCACCACGTGCATAGTACTCTAGGATTGATGAGTATCTTTTAGGTTTGGGTTTCACTAAGATAGATGTTAATTCCAATCTTTACTATTTGGTTGTTGATTCTACTCTACTTGTTTTGGTTTAGTATGTAGACGATTTTATACTTATGGAAAGTTTAGAGAAACTTGTAACATGGTGCAAGGCAAAGCTGGTGAGAGAATTTGACAGGAAAGACATTGAATTGATGCACTACTTTTTGGGTGTAGAGGTGTAAGTAGAATCTAAGTGAGGTTTTCCTTGCACATGGTAAGTATGCAATCAAGATTTTGAATATATTCCAAATGATGAACTGTAAGCCCATCGCTAATACTATAGTAGCAAGTCATTTGTTGATACACATTCAAATTTGATTGATCCATCTATGTACAGGGAATTGATAGGTTCCCTCATGTATCTGGTAAATAACATACCTAACAATTCTTTTGTAGTTAACACCTTGAATCAATGTATGGTGGAGCCTATACAAGTTCAATGGGTTGTTGCAAAAAATGTGCTCTAGTACTAGGAGGGCATAATGTATTTTGGTCTAAGGTATGTTGGTGATGAAGAGTTGTGCTGCATGGGTTTATGAATTCTAATTGGATAGGGAGTGTTGAGAATTATAGCTGTTGTAATCTAAACGTTCTACATTTTGGCTCTTTTCCGGAGATATTATCCATTTAATTTTGCCTGAAATTTGACGAGAAATTGTCGGATCCACATATTTGAGTGCTTAAATCTGTATAATCCTAGTGCCTCGGGGGTTTTTCGACACAAAGAATCCATTTATGCATTCATAAATGCAATTTAAACAATACAAAATTGTGATTTCACCCAAATTTGTATCGTCGGACTTCGGTGAAAATGTCAAAACATAGAACATTTAGACAACGCCATTATAGCTCGAACAAAAACTTCCGCACAAATTCTGTGTGAACATGCGAGAAGTAATTCAAGATATTTTCGAAAAGTAATTCTATTTTTGAAAAGTAAATTATATTTTGTAATTCACTTTAGATAAAAAGTGAAAGTCTTATTTTTAGCTGTTGAATTTAAAAAGTGTATTTCATGCATGCATGACCCAGACAAGGAGTAATTTCAGAAATAGAATAGGGTTTTGGTCTCAACTAAAACTATTAAAACAGGTCAAGATAGAGAGTTTAAAAACACAAGAACACTTGATCAGTTGAACAGATTAAGCGACACAGAGAGGGAGAGAGAGAGCAGGCAGCCAGGAAAGAGGCATTTCCAAGCAGCAAGCAGTCCCATATAGAGATTTGCACAGTTCTGTGTGGTTGTATAGAAGTCCGTACAATCGTACAGTCATAACCGTACAAGCATATGTATAATCCATACAGCCGTACAACAGGCCATACTCTTCCACCAGAATGTTCCGCTCAGTTTGGGGTGTTGTTTGGTATCCGTACAATGCTGTTTTTTAAGCAATTTGTGGAGGTTTCCTTGTAAATTTTTCGAAGGAATGAAAAGCTAGTTTTGAAGGAGTAATTCCCTGTATATGTGAAATTAATTTTTATGCTCCCACTATTTAATTTCCAGCTATTGTGTGATTAATGCTATGGTCTGAAATTTATATCTGCACTTATTAAATTCAGCAATCTACTTGTTTAATTGAGATCATAAGAACTTTAGTTACCTAGGGCTTGGGATTTTCACTAGTGTTAATGACATGACGAGTACTTCAAAGTGTTGCTTCAGTTTCTGTTCAGATATGTTTCTTGGTTCAACAGTGGCACTTAGTTCAGCAAAGGCAGTGCATATATGGCAGCCCATCTTCAGTCTATTTCTGTTTTCAGTTTCTTTTCTAATTTAGTAGTTCAATACTAGATTAGTTTTTATACCTTGATTAGTTTTTGCATGCACAAGTAGAGGGCGTAGTTCCCTAAGTTTAGAGAGGTGTTCATGCATGAGATTTTCCAAATTAGAGAAGGGTGCAGATCTCTAGAGGAGGACACTTCCTTTTAGCATGCTTATTCAGATTCTATGCAGCCACGGACACTAGGGTTAGGAGTTTTACTGCCAATAGTGATGTTGCTGTCATGTGTCCAGATTCATTGTATCCCTCTTCTTCCTAGTCTATAAAAGACCATTTGATGGTTCAAAAGTTTGACTCTTGAGCTGTAGTTTTCATCTTCAGTTTTCAGAATTAGTAGAGAAAAATCAGATGTTGTTTTCTGTGTTCAGGAAACTGTCTAAACTGTTTTATTTTTATAGCAGCGTGTGTTTGTAGGTTAGAGTACTCCCTAGCAGAAATTTTGATTGGTGTATTCAGCATTAACAATCTATAGAATGTAGGTTAGTTTTAGAGTACAGAATCTGCTCACCATGATCTGATTTTTGACACCATCTACACTTCATCTCCTCTGGGCTCTTCTCCCAGGACAGAACTCCCTTAGAAAAGCACTCTCAAGCCTTGCCTTCTGCAGTAAGAGAGGAGGAAGCTTGTGGAGGAAAAGAAAGATGACACTTTGTGAAAAGGGACATGAACTCCATTCTGAGAAAATGGTACTCCTGCATCCAATCAGCATTTGGATGTTGGAACAGAATCTGGGATAAATCTAATATTCCTGGAATGTGTATAAGCTAAAAAGATTTGGGCCCGGGAAGCCTCTTGTCAGATTGGTAAGCAAAATACCTCAGTTCACAAAAGGATAAATAAATTATTGCAAAGACTTGGATTCTACTTTCTTGAATGTTATCCTAGAAAATTTGGTTGGCTAAAAACAAGAGCATCTTCCAAGGAGAGCAAATCAACGTGGCAAAACTAACCTCATCAGCGATGTGACTGTTGGCATAAAACCCTCTAAGCAAACCACAAAAAGAAAGAGCCAACGGCACCATTAGAGGACAGGGAAGAGCACTGGTTGCACTCACTGAACCTTTGGCAATGGATAAATGATCAAATCCCCCAGATCAAAGAAGTGTGAATGACTCAAAAAAGCTTGAGACTAGAGCCCACAAATAGGGACATCGAAACCTAGGTTCATGAAAAAAAACACTACCTCGGAGGGGCAGAGAGAGAGAACCCAGGAGTTGTAGGGATGGGTGGTGTCATCTATAATCCAGGTGACAAAAAACTAAAAAAAATTGCATTGGGTTTGGGGACAATGACAAACAACAAAGCAGAGGCACTGGCGGCTCTACAAGGTCTCTGAACACTGAGCATGCTGTCCACAGAGAAGGTAACCTGCTTAGGAGATCCAAATCTGATCATCAGAATCCTGATTGGATCATTTAAGCATGCAAGTGTTTGGATAGAGAGAATTAAACGAAGGACAAAAGAAACACGGTAACACGTGAAGAGTATAAGCATCCTCAAGTCTCTAGAACTCAGAATGCAGAAGTATATGTTGCAGCAAATCAGGGGTCACCATTAGATATGGGAGAACTCAAGTGTTGGAAGAAGATGGGAGGTAACCCACTCATTATTCCCATAATGTTTGGAAGAGGAAGGGGATTGAATAGACAGCCCTCTCTTATCAAGGCAAATTATGTACTGCACAGTAAAGTAATAAATGCTGTATATGCTGGACTATATACCCTTAGATCTGAAATGCTTCAGATCCAAGGGTATATATCCCAGAATATACAAGATTTATTACTCTGTTGTTGGGCACTTGTATACCAATTTTAGCCGAACTAATCAAAAAAAAAAAAAAACCTGAATAAAAAATAATAAATGCTGTATATTTTGGACTATATATCCCAGAATATACAAGATTTATTACTCTGTTGTTGAGAACTCACACATCAAACTTTAACTAAGGAAACCTGAATAAAAAAATACACAAATAAACAAGTCACCAAAGAGATCAGGATGATAAGGGCACACCTCCCTAACATCTTGTCAGTGTATGACAAGACAATCAATATGCACCAGCAACAAGGCAATCACTATCCACCAGGAACAGAGTAATCAGGGATCAGAGTAATCAGGAATGTATATCCTAGTCTATACAGCATTTATTACTCTGCTGCGTGCATAATGTTTGCCACGTGACATTAAGGCTATGAAATCCATTCACAAAGGACTAGCCAGCCATATGTGCAAGATCTAAAAAGCCGAGACCGGAAGAAAAAGCACCCGGAGCAAGCAATAAGCAATCAATACAAACGTGTCATCAGCAGACGAACAGCAAGATGCAATAATGGTTGTAGCTAAGGAGCAAATCCGTGATCGGAGTTCAAATCAAAATCATTTTCTTTATATTCGGACCAATTTTGTCATCTACAGCCTACGGGTATAGCCGGGGGACTTTATGGCGTTCCTATATAGGCTTTAGCGACAGGTACCGGGAGTAGGTCCAGGAATTTCAATCCTGCTCCGACCCAAAAAAGAATCTGTTTTCCTGTAAAATACAAATAAATAGATAAAATAAGTAGGAGGGCATGCTCTTACACTGAATCGTTCCAATGAAATTTGGCACTATTCTCTATGTTCCTCACCATAAATCCGTTCCGATAAAGTCAACACTCCGTCCGATATATGAAGATATTTCTTCGGGTGGAAATAAAACTCACCATGCAAGTAAATTCCGACTTCAACTTCTGAGCAATTTAATCCCCAACCCTACAAACCTGGTGTTATTACAAGCACTCTGGCTATGTAAAGGTCGGGGATTAAATCTGCTGAGAAGATGAAGCTTCGGAACTCGTCACTGAAATGGCAGAGAACGTTGCTGTGGTGGGGAGAAACCGATCGCGTGTATCACCCCTCGTCTCCAAACCCTGGCCAAAATCGATGTCAATGGACCCAAAACTTGAGCTTGTTGCGTTCTTCAGCAAACCCTACTTCTCACTTCTTCCAAACCCTAGCCAAATTCGATGTCAATAGAACCAAATATTCAGCACGTTGCGCGTTCTTCACCATAGGGTCGGCTTTTCCACTTCACGAGAGTTAGAGAGTCATAAAAGTGGTCACTATCTTCAAAAAAAAAACGTTGTGAATGTGTAATAATGAGTTTTGTATTATCATTAATTAATTAGTGTAATTTTGAAGGATGGGAAAGGGAATTCTTAAGTGAATTGGAGTGGTTATGTTGTTTAAACACTGTGAGGTTTTGTTTTTAGATGGAAAATGAATATTATATAAGATCAATTTTCATCTCACATTTTGCGAAATATTTTCAACGATCTTATAATTCTAAATTTGAATTGCTCAGTTGCATGCCCCTACAATAATCACAGAGATGTGACTGTGACTTTTCCAGAGAAAGATAGAAGAGGAAGAAGACGCAATGATTAAAAGGGTGAAGAGATGATGATGGAGCAAAAACCAAAGGACAATGTTTCACGAACGAAGACA